>JAZDUH010000461.1:3572500-3587500 GCA_036419115.1 Scarus forsteni
TATATACATATACATATATATACATAAATATACATATATATACATATTACATACATACATACAAATATATACACATATTCACATATATATGTAGAATTATACATATTTACATACATACATATACATATATAAATATACAAATACACACATATATACATATTTCCAATTTCCTTATAAATGGTAAATTCTCAGAATTTAATAGTAAAGAGTTTTTTTTAACACTTACTCTCTTCCATTAAGAATAAATGTCAAAATATGGCTGACCCTTGCAAACATCCAGCCTCTGATCCATTTGGTATTGGAGAACTTAACTGAGATAGAAACCAAAACCTGGTTGAAGTGAATACTTGTTCAAGACATCAATACCATTTGTTTTTATGCTGCCCAATTCTCTTGTCAATTCCTTCCTCTTTGTTTTGTTTTCTATGCCTTGCAAAAAACAATGTAATCACTTTTGGGAGAGGCACACAACAGGGCAACAAAAAAGAAGTAACAATGACAGACAGGGCACAATATGGTCTAAAAGTATGGCTTAAATTTAAAAAAATTACACCAACAGCATCAAATGCAATGCCAGTGTCTGGAAGATTTCATCCAAGGATGGAAACATCAGTAACATACTGAAATAGTTGTCAGCACTTGGCATTAAATATTAGGTCATTTGTTTGAAGTTGTTGAAATAAAACATTTGTGGAGATTCTTTTTCCATCCAGAAAATCCATTAAACCAGTAAGAGAATCTACACAGAACTGGTAAATCCATCTTATTGCTTTGTCACACAAAAGCAGAAGTACTCTCTATCTCAGACTCCCTGGAGGAAACACTTGAGGTTGACCAACACGAAAAGGGAATACAGCATCTAGTGCTTGAAATAGACCAAAAAGAACTCCTGGAATTCAGTGGCTTTCAGACATTTGGCGTTTTTCTCAAGAGTGGAGCTTAAATGTAAATACTGGAGTGGCTCACATAGCCCAGATGAAGATTCTTAGAATGAACCTGTCCCTGAAGGACAGAAGCAATATCAATGCCACAAACAGAAAGTCATACTTGGTTGACTTGTAAAAAAATTCCTGTGTCTTCTCACACATTTTAGACACACACTAGAGTTTTAAACATACAAAACATTGCAAGGCATTTTTCATTGAAAAACTCATAAATATCTGTTTAAAAAAAATGCTGTTGGAACCACAGTCACATCCACTGCTACATAATTTCAAATGCAAACACATCATCATAAAGTGCTCAAGTGTCATATTATTCAGTCAGTACCCCTCATGCAACATCTGCAGGACATTTACAGCACTGAAATCAAATACATTATCATATGTTTTACATAATCATTAAAAACAGATGATAATCACTCTCATAAAACAGCATAAGGCTTTAAAACTGTCTGGTGTGCTGGAGTGTGCTGATGCAAACTGCAGAACAGCTTCTAAGGCACAAGTAACACAAAACTGCATACAAAAGCTATTGTGCACTTTGTTTGCTTTCAATACAGGTTTCTTTTAAAAATAACTGCTGGTCAAACAGTTGATTGACACTTGCGGTAACTTTCAGTTTTGTTTTAAGAAACCTCTCATGTAATATTGACATTGCTTAGACACAGAACTTGCATACAGAATAAGAATCTGCTTTAAACTTTCAATGAGGGCTTAAGAAATAGGTCCTTAAACACAGAGGATGAGTAGCATTTTAGCACTTTTGATTCAAGTGCCTCAAAGATTATGGAATTTATGAATCAATTTTCTTGCATGTTTAAAATAAGGTCTGTGGTGAACACAAGCAGAGGACACTATCACTTTTCTCTATACCATTCTAAACTTTGGGGAATCCACTGCGACAGAGGTCATAGGCTCAGTCCTGTGTTACAATGTGTTAAAAATAGTCACATATTTTTTCTCTTCAGAAAAAGGTCCTATAGGCATAATTTGATTAATTGATATTTGAGGTGTAAAGACAGAAAGAAATACATCACTTTAACACAAAATAACCAGATAGCCAAGCTGTCCAAATGTGTGCCACAACTCTGTCTCTCTGCTTAGGAGTTCATCTCCATTCTGACTTATTTAATTCAACAGGGTTGCATTTACACTATTAAAAGAAAAAGGTCATGAAATCAAATGATCAATAATTAACCTAGGCTTGTTTTAGCTCTGCAGACGGCACCGAACTGAGGAATTTCAATGTTTGTATTAAGGAGGTACAAACTCAAAAAGGGTGAGGATCACTGATCTCCTAAGTCTTAAGTTCTACTCCTTTTTCATTTTTTTCCTATCTTATTAAAGGCATTTGCTATATTAAGGAGTAGATATCTAGGACTAGACAGAGTTTATCAGGAACATTATCATCATATTGTTTGTCTTTGAAAAAATCTCTAACTTATAACTATGACTGCCATTACTACTTCTCACACAGGTCAGTAGAAAGTCTTCCATAGAAGAGGTAAGAGCTTGAAAGTGGAAGCATGTTGATGGTGACGTGACAAGTCAGTTGGTTGTGGTGTTATTCCATAACCGACATGTTTTACTTTTGCTGATTGTTTTTTCACTAAAACAACCATGACAGCAGTAACTGTTTATATCAAAGTTACCCTGATGAACAAAACTTGGGTCATAAACTTTTCTTCACCACAGAGCCTTTTTTAAGCAATAAAACTAAAACCAATTTAAATCTTCCAAATGATAACAATGGAAGCAGCCTTATACCGATTTAAGGTTTATTAAGTCATTCCTTTTCCACTCTGTAGTATTATCCAGAAAAGAACTGAAGTGGAAGCTCTTGTTCATTATCACTGCTTCACCTAAACCTGGTCAGCATCATTCGTGCCTTCCTCTGTTCCTTTAGTGTCTGGAGGAACCAACGGGGAGGTGAGATTCAGGTAGCCCTGCTCGGATGGAAAATGTGTGGAGACAGATGCTGGACTGTTATTCACCATCACACGGTCACCAACCTTTAAACGACAAATTGCATCCAGAATGTCCAACGGGTCACAAGATCCTGAGGTCAGACTGTTGAAATGGACTTGATGAAAAAGGGTAGAAGATCCAGATACAAACTTCAATCAACTCAACAGCAGAAGATCAACAAAAAACTAAATTGCTTTACCTTAGCTGATACGTATGAAGGAGGCCTTCACAGATGCTTTCAGAAGAGAGCTCTTTTTTAGCATTCTGTTGAGAATTTAAACCATTAAACATTAAAACACACCAACATTTTTGAGTATGATAAAATGAGGGACATGTCACCCACTTCTTTCAGGTCAGGCTGCTTCCCTCGCCATTGAAACATGCAGCCCCAGTCATGACAGAGTCCACCTTCCATCATATTTCATCAACAGCAAACATCTACATCAAAAATTCTTCATCTCATACCTCTATTTCTTTATGGGCTGTTTTAAGACAAAGAAAACCTGTGAATTTTGGGTGGCATGTCCCATCAAAACAGAAAAGATCAACATGATGTTACCTCTACACTGTAGTATGACTGGACGTTCCTCAAGGCACGTTCTAAAGAACTGACTTGATTGGAGAGCTTCAGGGTTCGATCCTGAAGTTGTCTGTTTTCTACCTCTAGGACATTGGCCCTGAAAGATCAATTCAAGATCAGCTTATCATGAGCTATGTAATTTATTCAATCATTTCTTCTGAATGTATACCTCAATGCATCTTTGAGAGCATACCCTCATTATCAGTGATGTCGAGATCACACAAAATAAGATAAATAACAAAACAGAACAGTGTAAGGTAAAAAGACTTTGGGCATGTAGTAATTGTACAATTGCTTTGACTAGAGTTCTCCTAAGTTGGAACTAACATGCTGGATTATAAAGCTAATTGAGAAAAAGTAAGGCTGCGTTTACATGGCGCCGAAAACGGTCAAATCCGACACGTTTTTGTTGCGTTTTGACCTTGTGTTTGGATGAGAACGCATTGCATTTACATCTAAAACGCAAACTTTTGAAAACGGGCTCCCGAGTGGAAAGATTTGAATCTGCTCTCCATGCAGCTCCGTGTAAACCCGTATCAGAGCGTTTCAGGGTGAAACGGCGACGTCACCGCATGCGCAGTACTCTTTCACATAAAGGCTGCGCGCACATACCAGGAACAACAACAGCTTTGGCCGTCCACTGAGTAACGTGTGAGCGTCTTACCATGCTCAATTTGTTATCCAGACAAAACTATCAAGACAGATTTGTTGTCCAAACTTGATTTGTTGTCCAGAAAAGAAACTCCTGCTTCTCTGTGCGTCTATTCACCATTGTTGTTTGTGGAAAGTTTTTCTTCTTCGCTCATCTATTGTAGCAGCGCTGCCTCTCTGCAAACCCTCACCGCCATCTACTGAACCAGCATGCATACTACAGCGGATTAACTCGTCTCCAAGCGTCGTCGTCCGAACGCGGAAGAACTCTAAAACGCAAAGGACAAATCTTTTGCGTCGTTCAGTCAGGAGTGTTCATGTAAACGCAGCCTAAAAGTGACAGCTAAACTGAGCCCACAGTAATCTGATATAATCTCCAGCAACTCAACATGGTCGTGTGCTTTTGTGACTGTTTTTTTCTTTTTACAATTATGTTGCTCTATCTTCTACTACAGTCATATTATCTTCTTCCACTTCTAAACAGAGGCTTTGTTTTGTTGACCTACTTCCACAGTGGTTTGCGCTAGAGAAGTGACGTTAAGGAATGACGAGTCCTTTGAATTGCTCTTTTAAGTTGAGCGATGAGAACCAATTCACAGTTGGGAGTAAGCCATTCCTTTGCGAGCCTTTCTTAACTGCAAATTTAATGCAATTCACTCACTGATGGTTTGAGAGTTTTTGTGTCAGTTATCCATCAGTACTAAAACATTTACACCCTTTCATGCCCATTTACACACCACTGATGCAGCATTGGGAGCAACTTGGGGTCAAGTATCTTGCCCAAGGACTAATCATCAAGTGACACCCAGAGTTGGTCTTGAAGCTGCAACCTTTTAATAATGACCAAGCACACCATCAGACTGTGCCACTGATGCCCACATTTCCATTATACTTGAAAACTGAACAATGTGCTGTTACATATGTTTATTATTAAATATGTTAACAGTACAATGTTTGTGGGGTGCTAACAGCTACACAGTTTGCCAGTGCACCTTACATACAGAACAGCAGGGGTTTGGTCTGGGCCTGGGTCCTTTGTCACATAACCTCTCCCACTCTCTTGTCCCCCTTCAGACTCCATCTAATCTTTTTTTTCTGTTTTCAAATGATGGCAGAAAAAGATGTTAAAAAAGGGCAGTGTCCGTGTGCCTTATATGATACCTGTATTGGACAGTCGAGGCAGTCCTCATGCCACTGCTGCCGATTTCTTCTGCCTCACTTATCTTCTGCAAAAGTTCCCTCTTCTCCTCCAAAAGCTTTTCATTTTCTTCTGTCACAGTTTTGATCCTCTCCTTCTCCTGAGAGCAAATGAAGAGGGGTTGTTGAAAATGCTTATTGATAGAAATTTAGTTTAATTAGATACGTTTGTAGATATAGTACAAGTGTCTTAAATTACTTTTTGATGTCAGGGGCAGCCAGCGCCGAAAGAAAAAGCCGCCTGATTGGTCTGCCGCTGCTGCGTATTTTCCTTCAAAAAAGGTCCCGCTGTAATCAAAAAGGCGTGCCGCTGTTTCCTTCATACTGTCGCTTAATTAATTAGCGACGCATTTAGTACATTTTAAGCGAGTGCATAAGTACATTGAGGACCTATATCTTCGTGCTTCCTAGCTACAGTGCACAGCAGCGCTCCTGGATTGGTCTGCGAGTGTTGGTCAGCATGGTGCAGGAATGCAGAACGCTGACCAGATTAATACAGATTTCTGTATATTTGACCTTGAGTGAAAGGCTGGAAGCCAGCACCAGGTCGTTCTCCAGTTTCTGTATGATGCGGTCCCTCTGTGTGGTGGCCTTCAGAAAGACCTGTTTAGCCTGCCGCAGTTTGGACTTGTGCTGACTCTGCTTTTCATTGTACTTTCTGGTAGGATAAAAAAACATCAGAAAAGAAGAATTAGACTCCACACCAGTTAAATTGCTGGTGATGGGTTACAGATATTTGTAGAAATCTGATTTCCTGGTATACCAGAAGTCAGTTTAGTGATACAAAATGCAATGAAAGCTATAACTTTATCATTGCAAATCTAGTTGCCTTACCTTATATGTGTGTCCAGCTGAAGTAAAACTTGTTGCAGCTCACCCTTTATTCTGTCACACTCCTGCTGACTGGAACCCAACTCTTCTTGCAGTTTGTTGCACAACTTCTGGCTGTCTCGCAGCTTCAGAACAGATTAAACACACTTTATTAAATCTAAACTCAAACTACATTAACACACATTAAATGGCATTGTAATTGTGCCTACTTAGCACAACCACGTTATCTGATCAGGTGCCCTAAGGCATCTAAGTTACCAGAATAACAAGGTAATGGGGTGCTGGTTTGGCGAAGTGGTTAAAAACCCGGCGCGTCCCATATATATACTTCTGCCGGCCAGGGTTCGATTCCAACCTGTTATCAGTTTGCAGTGTCTTCCTCTACTCTCTCACCCCCTTTCACAAGCCACTGTCATTCTCTCCTGTCAATAAAGGCACAATATGCCCAAAAAATACACTCAACAAAAATATAAACTCAACACTTTTGTTTTTGCTCCCATTTTTCATGATATGGACTCAAAGATCTAAAATTCATTCCAGATAAACAATATTACCATTTCTTTCAAATGTTGTTCACAAATCTGTCTAAATGTTTGAAAGTGAGCACTTCTACTTTGTTGAGATAATCCATCCCACCTCACAGGTGTGCCACATCAAGATGCTGATCTGACATCATGATTAGTGCACAGGTGTACTTTATAGTGCCCACAATAAAAGGCCACTCTGAAATGTGCAGTTTTGTCTCACAGCAAAATGCCACAGATGTCGCAAGCATTGAGGGAGCGTGCAATTGGCATGCTGACAGCAGGAATGTCAACCAGATCTGTTGCTCGTGCATTGAATTTTCATTTCTCCACCATAAGCCGTCTCCAAAGGCGTTTCAGAGAATATAGCAGTACATCCAACCAGCCTCACAACCGCAGACCACGTGTAACCACACCAGCCCAGGACCTCCACATCCAGCAGGTTCACCTCCAAGATCGTCTGAGACCAGCCACTCAGACAGCTGCTGAAACAATTGGTTTGCATAACCAAAGAATTTCTGCACAAACTGTCAGAAACCGTCTCAGGGAAGCTCAACTGCATGCTCGTCGTCCTCATTGGGGTCTTAACCTGACTCCAGATCGTCGCCGTAACAGACTTGAGTGGGCAAATGCTCACATTCGATGGCGTCTGGCACGTTGGAGAGGTGTTCTCTTCACAGATGAATCTCGGTTTACATTGTTCAGGGCAGATGGCAGACAGCGTGTGTGGCGTCGTGTGGGTGAGCGCTTTGCTGATGTCAATGTTGTGGATCGAGTGGCCCATGGTGGTGGTGTAGTTATGGTATGGGCAGGCTTCTTTTATGGACGAAGAACACAGGTGCATTTTATTGATGGCATTTTGAATGCACACAGATACCGTGATGAGATCCTGAGGCCCATTGTTGTGCCATACATCCATGAACATCACCTCATGTTTCAGCAAGATAATGCACGGCCCCATGTTGCAAGGATCTGTACACAATTCTTGGAAGCTGAAAATGTCCCAGTTCTTGCATGGCCAGAATACTCACCGGATATGTCACCCATTGAGCATGTTTGGGATGTGCTTGACCGGCGTATACGACAGTGTGTACCAGTTCCCACTAATATCCAGCAACTTCGCACAGCCATTGAAGAGGAGTGGACCAACATTCCACAGGCCACAATTGACAATCTGATAAACTCTATGCGAAGAAGATGTGTTGCACCGCATGAGGCAAATGGTGGTCACACCAGATACTGACTGGTTCTGAGTCCCCAGACCCCCAATAAAGCAAAAAAATTGCACATTTCAGGGTGGCCTTTTATTGTGGACAGTCTAAGGCACACCTGTGCACTAATCATGGTGTCTGAAGAGCATCTTGATGTGGCACACCGGTGAGGTGGGATGGATTATCTCAGCAAAGCAGAAGTGCTCACTATCAAACATTTAGACAGATTTGCGAACAATGTTTGAGAGAAATGGTAATATTGTTTATCTGGAATGAATTTTAGATCTTTAAGTCCATCTCATGAAAAATGGGAGCAAAAACAAAAGTGTTGCATTTATATTTTTGTTGCGTGTATATTAAAAAAATAACATAATATAAATAAGGGAACACCTCAATGGACGATCAACAAGACAGCAACAGCAAAAACATCTTTCACAGAATAACTGACACATTTAGTATACAACAGGATAACAGACACATATACAACTAGGAGTGGGAGAAAAAATCGATTCACATAAGTATTGCAATTTTTTGTCCCCAACTCTTTAGGCGCTAAAGTCGCAAAATAGCAGCAAGCAACATTGCTGAATAAAACAGGCCATAGCTGTTAAAATAGGGCTGAATAGTGTTACAACTTTTCAGCAGCAGATAGTGGACAGGTGACAGGTTTCTATTCAAAGTTTTGGGGTATATTTATTTTGAAACACACACACCGGACTGAGGGACGTGAGTGTGGCTGCAGAGAGAGAGAGGAAAAGAGAGACACGCACAGAGTGGCAGACTGAGTAAGAGTACTCATGATGCTGAGAGTACTTTCTCAAGTACTGGCTGACTCCTAATCTGAGGAATATTTACTCTCTCAGGATGACGGTCAGTTGTCCAGTGAGGATGAAACTGGTGGTGCGTGTGCGCTCAGCGGGAGCGGGTCCGCGCGCCATTACAGTCCCCAAGCAGCACATACCGAGGCCGATGCTTTGCCTCTCCCTGGCCAGGGTGGCAGTAATCGGCAAGTGCCGAGGAGGGGACGTGGTCTAGGATGCAGGAAAGTTCAAAACACTGCGAAAAGTGACGGTGTTGGCGGGAATGAGAAAGACCGCTGAGCTTTGGGCAGACGTGGGAGAAGCCGGGGGTAAAAATCACAGTGAAGGCAGCAGAGGCGTTCATGGTCGGCCCGTAAATTACAGTGATGATGATGGGTGGAAAAACTAACCACTTTGAAACTATAGCCTTTTTAAATCTTGATAGCAAAATTGAATATTTTCTTGAAGAGCTCTGGTACATAAAGGGTTAATAAGCCACTTTTATACACATATCCAAGCTTTTGAAAAGAGAGAGTACAAAACAGCTGGTTAAAATATATTGCTGAACAAATCCTAAAAACGGACTCACGTGATGTTTTCCTGATATAGTTTTGAGGCATCATCATTGTTCATCTTTTTCACTGGTGTTAAAAAAGCTAACTAAAGATTGCAAAAATCAGCAATATTGTAGAATCACAATTTAAATCAAATCGGCACCTAAAAAATCACAATAAATCGAATCGGGAGAAAAGTGAATTCTCTCAACCCCATATACAACTAGAGCTGCGAGCAGCATTGAGAAGGCATTCGCAGCCACATGTCTCAGGCTCAGGGTGCAGAGCATGCAGGTATTTAATGCATAATCACATATTTCAAATCAGGGAATCATTTTTGGCCAAAAAACAAATAACAATAGGGTCACCAGCACTCTTGGTGCTGGAGTCTTAAAAGGCTGGTTAAGAAACGGCAGGAGCTTGAAGCCGCCGAAGGAGGGCATCAGCAAAGTTTGTTTTGAATGAGTCCATGACTGGTTTGTTTACAACCAATGTCTGAGTTTCTTTTAAAGGTTTATCAGTTATTAGTTCCTTGAGAACACAATGCTTAATACACAATTATATTATATACGTTATTAATATCTGATTCCAATTGATAAGAGAGGTTATTCACAACATTAAGAAAAAAAAACATCCATAGCAAACAACTGGTGATTGGATATATATCAAGGCAAATTATTAATCTATCATATCTATAACATTTTATATTTTTTGTAAGATACGTTCCGCTTTTTCAAAACAATGACTCACACTGATAAAAAATACATTTCTTTACTGATATGTTTAATATTCCATTTTATAAAGAGTACAGTGCAAAAGCTTAAGGTGGGTGTGAAATAATGCTGTAAAGTAATATTGCTCTCACAGATATTTGTGTAATTATTTGTTTTTATAATTTTTTATAGATTGCAATGTGAAGAACAGAAAAGAAATCTAATTCAAATCAATATTTGATGTGGCCACTCTTGCTTTCAAACCACCAAAAGATCTAGGTACATTTGCGCTCAGTAGATTGTAGGGGTGTAATGATACATCAATCAGGATTGATACATTGACTGGTTACGCAATGATCCAATCAAATCAAGGGAAACTTAAAAAAATCGATCAACATTGTTATGTTTAACATACGCCGTTATTTTGAAATTCTGACCAGATATCAGTTTCACAGTTTCCATCCAATTGCGCCTCATTCTGAAGTTTCCAGGGCTCTAAAGTCTCACGCATGAAGCACATGAGACATGCATTTGAACCTTTTTCACTCTCTCACACGCCACACCTGATATTTCTCCTGCTTTAAAATGTATTGTGTAGCGCTCATCGAGTAACACCTCTATATGCACTTTGGAACGCGTAGCAAGACGCTCTGAGCATCAGAGAGCTAAACAGGAGCTCGACATAACAGCCAATCAGTAAATGGAACTGCAGTATCCAGTTAAGATACGGTTGATCTGACAACAGAGGGTGTATACTGTCACACACAACAGGAGTGCCTAATCACACGAATACTGTGAGTTATCTCATCATTTGATTTTCTAACACACTGATTAATGAAATTACTAAAGTACAAGTACAAAAGGAAAACAACGAGAGCTTATTCTTATTCTTCCTCCACACCCACCATTAATCACACTGACATACAAACTGTGCTTATAAGGCATCACAGTAAAACAAGATCATCAACGTTGAGTTAGTTAAGTTAACAGTTCTATTTTGGACTTGAGAGATGTTTGGCTATAATTAAAATCAAAATAGTTTGATTGAGCACGGTCAAAGGTTGGAGGTCAATTATAATAAAAATAAAAATAGTAATTAAATAATTTGTCTTATTGTGTTGAATCATTACTTGATATAATATACTAATATCACAATGTAACAATATAACCCATAAGGTAGGTGTGTTGGCAAAAAAAGCACCTTACTACTAATTAAGCCAATTTTAATTTAAAAACATGATTCGATCATACATATGGTTATAATCCTCTGTCAACTATAATAGCCAAAGGTCACAGCACATCGTTTTACATTTCAGTAATAAAACTACCATATTGCTTTGTATTTCTTTCTTGCTTTAGGTGAAACGTAGCTGATTGTGTTTACAAGTACACAATATCTTCTTAAATCGATGGAAGGCCCCCTGAGTCGAATTGAATCAAAATCGAATTGTGGCAGACTTTGTGATATCAGAAAATAACGTATTGTTGTCCAAAGAATCGACATATGTGTCGTATTGTCATGAAACTGATGACTTAGACCCCGAGTAGACAGGTTATTCCAAACATCTTGGAGAACTAACCACAGATCATGTGTGAAAGCAGATTTTTTGCAGACCTGTCTAAAACTTCTGCTTATAATCATATATATGAATAAACTGCAGTTTGGTGGTAATTGTATATTACTAAGGCTTGGTGTTATTAAATACAACACCAAAGTACAATAAAACAAATATCTGATCAACTCATTATACAACATTAAGCCAATCAGCACCAAGTTTTTACATGAAATACATCAGAACATTTAAGGGATTTAGACATGACTCCAGGGCCAAAAACACTCCAGTATCTATGACACCGAATAGTCTGTGAAATACAGCTACTTACCCCCTCTCTAGCTTTGCTTAGTTCAGCCCCCAAGATGTTCAGGCGTGTGTCCAGCTGTTGAGCCTGATGGCTGAGCTCTGCATTTGCTCGGGTCATGGAGGCCTCCTGCAGCCTCAGGGAACGCACCTGCTGCTGCAGCTCCTCTTCACGCTGCTCTAAAAGCTTCCTAAAATAGAAATAGATGACATGATGCACAGAATGACTTTTTAGAAGTGCTAATCAAAAAGGTGCCCTGCAAATGCTTCATTAAAGGTAATAACTGTTCTAATAGTACAGCAGATTAGATTACCTGGTGATGTGCTCTTCCTGCTGCATGGCTCTTAGGGCAGCTATGGTATCAGTCAGGTCCCGGCTGTCCCTCTCAAGACGGCTGCTCTCACCTGCCCTAGCTTCCTCAATGCGCAGCTGATGCTGAGCACTTTTAATTTGCTGCTGAAGCTCTAGTACCTGCCATGGAAACCAAACCAAAGCTTTGGATTTTTGAAATAGACAAACTGCATGATCATTTTTAACTGTTAGTTATTTTCTCAGCTCCGAGGGGCAAAATGTGTGAAGCAACACACCTTTAATGGTCATAAAGTCACCTCTGTAGTGAAGAGTATAATAGAACCAGCTTATGGGTGTTGTTATGTTTCAATTGCCGTCTTAGATTAGATTAGGTTAGGTAAGATAAAATTGTATTTATCCCTTTGGGAGACTCCCTGGAAATTAAGATTCCAGTGGCACCATTCATAGCAGATTTAAACACACACACACACACACACACACACACACACACACACACACACACACACACACACACACACACACACACACATATATATATATATATATATATATATATATATATACACTATATTGCCAAAAGTATTCGCTTACCTGCCTTGACTGGCATATGAACTTAAGTGACATCCCATTTCTAATCCATAGGGTTCAATATGGCTTTGGTCCACCCTTTGCAGCTATAACAGCCTCAACTCTTCTGGGAAGGCTGTCCAAAAGGTTTAGGAGTGTTTATGGGAATTTTTGAACATTCTTTCAGAAGCGCATTTGTGAAGTCACATACTAATGTTTGATGAGAAGGCCTGGCTCTCAGTCTCCACTCTAATTCATCCCAAAGATGTTCTATTGGGTTGATGTCAGGACTCTGTGCAGGCCGGTCAAGTTCATCCACACCAGACTCTATCATCCAGGTTTTTATGGACATTACTTTGTGCACTGGTGCACGGTCCTGCTGGAAGGCTGGGCCAGCTCCAAACTGTTCCCACAAATTTGGGAGCATGAAATTGTCCAAAATGTCTTGGCATGCCGAAGCATTCACAGTTTCTTTCACTGGAACTAAGGGGCCAAGCCCGGCTCCTGAAAAACACCCCCACACCATAATCCCCCCCTCCACCAAACTTTACACTTGGCACAATGCAGTTTGACAAGAATTGTTCTCCTGGCAACCTCCAAACCCAGACTCATCCATCAGATTGCCAGATGGAGAGCGCGATTTCAGCACTCCAGGGAACGCGTCTCCACTGCTCTACAGTCCGTGCTTTACACCACTGCGTCCAGCGTTTTGCACTTTGTGATGTGAGGCTTGGATGCAGCTGCTCAGCCATTGAAACCCATGTATGAAGCTCTCTGCACACTGTTCTTGAGCTAATGACTCTGCAAAAAGTTGGCGACCTCTTCACACTTTGCACCTCAGCATCCACTGACCCTGCTCTGTCACTTTAAGTGGCCTACCACTTTGTGGCTGATTTGCTGTCATTCCCAAACACTTCTATGTTCTTATAATACAGCTGACAGTTGACTGGAATACTTATGAGCGAGGAAATTTCATGACTGAATTTGTTGCACAGGTGGCATCCCATCACAGTTCCACACTGGAATTCACTGACCTCCTGAGAGCGACCCATTCTTTCACAAATGTTTGTTAAAGCAGTCTACATGCCTCAGTGCTTGATTTTATACACCTGGTGCCATGGAAGTGATTGGAACACCTGATTCTGATTATTTGGATGGGTGAGCAGATACTTTTGGCAATATAGCACTAATTAATTAATAATTCTGTGAGCATTCATATGATAACTGCAGTTTCTTTTTATTACAAGTCATATCATCCAATGTAGGATGATAGGAGAACAACAAATAAATACCATAAGTAAAGTGTACAAGAAGAAGTGTGAAGAAGTCCTGTCTGACCTTTTTGTCAGCTGCAATCAGCCGGGCCCTTTCAACCTGCAGCTCTTCCTGCAAACTTGTAGTAGTGCTGCGGTTTGTTGAGTTGCGTGCAAGTTCCAGCTCGAGTTCTCTGACTGTCTGCTGGTGTCGTTCACACTCAGCCGTCTGAGTGTGGATACTCTGCTCTACCTGGACAAACTTGGTCTGGACCTGCTTCAGCTCTGCACAAAGCTAAAGAGAGCAAACAAGACAAAATAAACACCAATGTAAGTCAAATACTAGAATATTGACTTTTCTCACAGTCTAATTGTTTGCTAAGACACATTCCTTTATTTGATTCTTCAGTTTAATAGTCTAAATTCTGACAAACAACAAAATTACTTGACAGTGAGATGTCCAAGACATTGACCAAGTTTTCACACTAAAGTATTTTTTCAAAGAAATTGGCAGAAAACATGTTTTATTTTCCTTACACTCAGACAGCTTTTAATCCAAAGTAGAATTGTGAAGGAAAATTGTAGTGAAAAAGTGGCGCCAACCCCTGTGAGCTCTGTCTGTGTTGGCATTTCTTTGCATATTGTAAGCAGTAAAGCAGCCACATGCAATAAGCTCCGCAGTGAATAAGAGCAAACTTTTCACAGCTACTGTTTCAAATGTGAGTCTGCACTGATGTCCACTACACCACATGTCACAGTATTTTAAAATGAAAATCGGCTGAACTGGTATACGGCCTGGAGACAATTTTCTGGATTAAAAAAATAGGTGTTAAAAGTTCAGCTTGTAATCCTGAGTTTTTAGCAAAAGTAGAATGACTGTGGAGAAAATCCAAATGCATAACTGTGTTTATTGACAGTAACCTTGAGTTTTTCCTGCTCCAGCAGAGTATTGTGTCTCTTCAAGTCCATGTTCTTCTCCTTCTCGTAGCGCAGCTCTCGTTCAGCTGAAGTGAACAGACTCTGGGCTCTCTGAAGGTC
>JAZDUH010000461.1:3590000-3605000 GCA_036419115.1 Scarus forsteni
GAGGCCCTAAGCAGACAAACATCCATCAGAGTATTTCAGAGTATACCCACTAGAATATATCAGACTATACCACTGAAAGATGGGTATGAATGTTATTGAAATGAAAAAAAACTTTGTGGCATAAACATCTCAGCTGCTAGCCTGCAGTCATGAGATAGAAGAGAGGATATTTCTGTCTAGATTTGGACTGGAGATCAAATTTCTCAACAGCCTGATTTTCTTTTTAATGTCTAGTTAACTGCATATACATTTGTCTCTGTTGAAAAAGGAGCGGTTAATAGTTAGTTGATGAAAGTATAGTGGACCAGGTTTATGGCAGGCTATCGATCGACTTGATCGGGAGGGGGGCCTCAAAATAAAATTCTGTCCCGGGCCAAGCCAAGACTGTCAGCTGGCCTGGATTGAAGTACTTTACACGCACAAACAGACAGGTTTCACAAAGTCTGGCAGCCCTACATTTTTCAAAGGAGCCTCTTAAACCTGGACCCAAGTGATGTCAAATGGTGTTTTACACCACTGCATCTGACACTTAGCATTGCACTTTGTGATGTAAGGCTTGGATGCAGCTGTTCGGCCATGGAAACCCATTTCATGAAGATCTCTTTGAACTATTCTTGAGCTACTCTGAAGGCTAAATGAAGTTTGGACGTCTGCAGCTATTGACTCTGCAGAAAGTTGGTGATCTCTGCGCACTGTGAGCATCCATTGACTCTGCTCTGTAATTTTGTTTTTTAAACGCATTTTTTGGGCATTTTGTGTCTTTATTGATAGGAGAGAGACAGTGGATAGGCTTGTGAAAAGGGGAGAGAGAGTAGGGGAAGACACTCTGCAAACTGGTCACAGGTGGGATTCGAACCTGGACCGGCAGAAGCAAGTACATGGGGTGCCTGGTTGCGAACCACTCCGCCAAACCAGCACCCCCCGCTCTGTAATTTTACGTGGTCTAGCACTTTGTGGCTGAGTTCCTGTCATTACCAATCGCTTTCACTTCGTTATACTATCACTAACAGTTTGCTATGGAAAATTTGGTAATAATTTCACAACTTGACACTGCACAGATGGCCTCCTATCACAGTACTGCTCTGGATTCACTGAACTCCTGAGATCCACTCTTTCACAAATGTTTGTAGAAGCAGTCTGCATGCCTAGGTGCTTGATTTTAGATCTAGATTACACAAAAAGGAAAACGGCAGAAAATAGAGAGTTTTCATTGGGTATTCACTAGAGATGCACCGAAATGAAAATTTGTGGCCGAAGCCGAAGCCGAAGCCGAAAAATAAATAAATGCTGGGCCGAATACCGAATACCAAACCGAATATCCAATGCGGCGGCAAAGTAGTTCACTATATTTTTGATAGTACATTAATAGTTTAGAGTACATTTTTAGACATGTTTTTAAAAGAAAGTAATTGTTTATTAAATGTTATGACATTTTTTAATATTCCAGTAGCCTTTGCTTTTCAAAAGAAGCCCAATACAACAAAGTTTTTCATTCATATTAAGCCTTCAAACAAAACAAAACATGCATTAAAAAATATTAATGTACACTGATGGATATATAGCAATAGACCAATAATACTAACAATACTGCTTTAAAGCTGTCACTTTATATTCAATATCTGAATAACCGATCAAATATGGGAATAAATATCCGTAATGGAATTGTAAATAAATATTTGAATGTAAAATATTGACTGTGGCGACACATCAGGCCTGGAGCAGTGGACCGTTCCGTCCAACAGTGGGCGCTGTGAACGCAGCTTGACCCTCAGACACATCCGGTGCTCTCTCGAGCCAAAGAGTTTCCGCTGCGAGTGGAGCGGACGTAAACAGCTCTAATCTGGGCTTTAACTGTTCTGTGGAGAGCTGTGTGGAAGTAGTTTTGGTTCTACACCGTTGATGGCAAACTTAAATTCAAAGACCAGGCTGTGTGTTCCGTGAAATATAGTTTAGTCTTTCGTCCTCCGCTTATTTACAGGCTCAGCCATCGGCTTTTCATCCAAGCTATACGGCCGAGTGCAGCGGAGCTTCGTCAAGAGTTTAACCCCGTGTGACTGTGTTGTTTTCGGCAGGGTGGATAAGAGAGTGTCTGACCCTTACTGAGGGGGGGTACTATTCGGCCTTGTTATTAGCTCACTCCACCGAAGGCCGAATATGGCTTTTTTTGCACTATTCGGCCGAAAATATTCGGCCACTGAATGTTCGGTGCACCCTTAGTATTCACCTTCCCTTTACACGAAAACGATGCCCGAAGTGTGTTAATCCGCAAACCTCTGAAACCAGGGTCCAGAGTGAAAAGTTTTGAAGATGTTTGGTATCTGTATTTGTGTATACAAAAAGCAGCATTTCCCCCTGAAATGCTGACAGACAGCATATGCGCAGTACTCTCAGATAAAGGTTGCACGCACATCCCAGGAACAACAACAATAACAACAACCGCCTCCAAGGCAGTCCAACAACAGACCTCCACCCTCGGCAGACTGTCTTGGAGACTCTACACCTCCAACGTCAAAAGGAAATGACGTCCACTCCTCCAGTGTCAGAAGAAAATGGGGTCATATCAAAGTAAAATACTAGGAAATAAAATAGAGATCATTGTCTTCAAAGCTATGTTGGGCAGACACTTCAGTTTTTCTGCATTGTGATTACCTTGGTTAATCTGAGTCCTCAGTCATGTTACGTTAAAAAACAAAGTTTAAAATGCAGTTCATCAATATAGCAACACAAGTTTGTGGGCACCTCAGTTTAGTGTTATGATCTCAACCTTTTTCATTTCCTATAGAGAGACTCAATTGCTTTATTTGCTTGACAGTCCCATCACACCCTTTGTGTTTACAGTCACAACTGTTTTAACCGTAAAATGGAGATGGTAAATGGACTTGAGCTTATATAGCGCTTTTCTAGTTTTTGACTACTCAAAGCTGCTTTGACTACTCAAAGCTGCTTTACACCGCAGGTCACACTTACCCATTCACACCCTTTCATGCCCATTTACACGCCAGCGTAAATGCACCAGTGGGAGCAACTTGGGGTTAAGTGTCTTGCCCAAGGACACATCGCCATGTGACGCCCGGAGCTGGGCTTGAACCTGCAACCTCCTGATCACTGACCAAGCGCACTATCCAACTGCGCCACCGACGCCCCACAAAGGCAGCATCAATTCAAGGTTTTATTGGTTAAGCCCCCTTCACACCGTTGTGCTGCAACCGCCCCAAAAAACAGCCTCCCTGCTGGATGCAAAGTGTTTATTCAAGGGTCTGCTGCTGCCACGGTACGAGCAGAGGTACAAGAGGTGATACGGTGGACGTCACAGCAGAGCCTGCCCAAAAGTCCTTCACAACACTCTCTCCCCAAACACTCATCAGTGAAATGCTTTCTCATGCCAAGTTTTTCTCCTGATTATCTTTATATGAAGGTAGAGCTGTTTGGTAGAGTTCATTTAATGTTTGCTTTGACCCGTGAAGCCTGCTATTTCCGGGTTCTTTCCCTCCTTCAATGTGATTGGCTGGTGCCAGCCGGCTGCAGCTAGAAAGTTTCCGTGCGGCAAGGCAAAATCCATAGACATTATATATGTATGTTATATGTATGTATATGTATTATATGTATATGTCTATTGCAAAATATGTGCACGTTCACATGGGCGGCAACTGCTTCTCTGTCCTATCGCCGCGGTTAAAACCGCTTCCCACTTCTGTCACCCGTCCCTTATTAAAACGAGTGGAGGTGGCGCGTTGCGCGCCGCAGTATGAAGGGGGCTATATAGTTATTGATAACATTTACGTTACGTCCGTCTCACATTGGAGGTGGCTTCCAATTCACATTGGAGGAGCCCTCAGCCGGCTGAGAGTGGAGGTCTGCAGCTGGACCCCTCTCACTGCCTCGGCCATCTACCAAGCAACATCAGCAACATGCTCAGTTTATCAATAGACAGGTTTGTTGTCCAGACAAGAAACTCCTGCATCTTCTTGAGTCCACTCGACATTGCTGTTTGTGAAAAGTTTGTCTTCACCAGAAAGTGTATGCATGTTGTAACACCTTGTTTCACTAACCTACATCACCATCTATCGGCCTGGCATGCATGCTACAGCGTTTTTAGTCGATCTCACATTTCTGTGTGAATGAGGAGCACTTCTGAAAATGCAAAGGACAAACTTTCTGTTTCTGGTGACAACGTTGTCGTGTAAAGGGGGCCTCAGACAGCTGTGGTCATGGAAGTGAGTGGAACTCCTGATTTCAATGATTTGCATGGATGAGTGAATAATTTTGGTCAATATTGTGTATGTTTAACAGGATGGCACATGTAGGAAGGTGCAATGCATTTGCTGCAATATATTGAATCACAAAGAGACAGCCATGCAATAAACTTAAAAATTTAACATACTGAAAATAGAATGATACAAAGAGGAGCATGCCCACTAAACTTAAGAGTACCTTAATATGTGCCTGGGCCTCACTGAACTGAGCCTGTAGGGCCAGTTGGTGATGAGAGGCAAGCCGGCGCTCCTCTTCCAGCTTGTTCTGAAGATGATTCAATTCCTGCTTCATATGCGAATCCTATGAAGAACACACACACACACACACACAAGCTTATCAAACATGACCCTAGGATTTAAAACTTCTGTTGGCCTGCTTTAACGGCAGGTCAGTGAGTAGAGTCAGAACAAGTGAATAACAGACTTAAAAGTTTGCAAGCTGTGCTTAAAGCAGGGACTGTTTTGCAGGAGCTTGTTTGGCTGTATACCTGAACATTTTGATAACATAAATCACAAGTGTCAACTTATTTGGGTCGACTTTAGACATCAAGAAAACAAATAGCCAAAATAATAAAAAAGGTTTCTGCTTCCCTTATGTTGTAAGATACAATCATGTTACAATGTGTATCACGTGCATATAAATTGTATTGCAGCATGAATTGGCAAAGATATTGCAGCCTCATTTAATTAATGTGAATGTATCTAGGTGGACATGCAGTGGAGCCTCGTTGCAGCACTACTGGCAGGCACTGTGAAGTGGGCATCAGACAACCGGTAATGGAGAAATGACAAACTGTAACAAGGCTGACCTAAGAGAACTGCATTTTTTTAACAACCAATTAATTCACTGATGATTCGGTGTAACTTTAGTCAGTGAAGTTTCTGTTTAGCTGTCTACAACTAAAATTTTGAGCAAAAGAAGTCATTTAAAAATCAAATGAGCTGTTGTACGCACAAATAATCCAGTTACCTGGTCTAAGTTCTCATTATTTGCCCTCTCCAATAGACTAAGCCTGGATTCCACATGAGCTGTGTGCAGTTCTGGCTCCTTTTTGACAACAAGTGCTTCCTTTGAGAACGAGAGCTGCTCCTCATGCCAATTGAGCTGCTCTTTAAGGCGTTGGACTTCTAGCTTCAAGCTGTCTCTTTCTCCTTCAGCTGTCAGACTCTCCTGGACCCTGGAGCTCAGCTTTGCTTGAAGCTCAGCTGTCTGCCGGCGCTCTGCAGCCATCTCTTCCCTGAAACATTTTACAGACATGTGCAAAACAAGTGAGTTCCAGTGCAACACTTTGACTTGACATGGCAACAGATGGATGGGCAACTTGTTTCGGCACTCTTACTCATTTGTTTACAATACTCCCCAAAACTTCCATGACACAAAATACATTAGCCAGTACTTGACAAACTGAGTTTGAGACATGCTAACAACCTTAAGGTGTTATGTGCTGTCTGCAGGCTGCTGAGCTCAGATAATAGCCTGTCAGCCTGATCCTGCAGCTGGTCAACCTGAAGCCTGTTGTCCTTGAGGTCACCCTTGGTCTGGTTACTGGCCTTGTATTGCTCCAGTTCACTCTTCAGACGATTCTGGGCACGCTCCATCTGTGCCACCTGTCACTCAGGGAGAAAAAAGAAAACAAAGACCTTCATTAAGGGAACAGAAATGCCTGAACAACACCAGCTGATCATTCATTAAGACAACCGCGGTGCCGCAAGTCTTATTGCTTTATACACAACAATTGTTTGATGACTCAGTAGTTGAGCAACTGATGTGCATTTGTGTAGCATGGCTCAATTGATTACAAACCAAAGACAAGACCAAATGGAGCAGTTAAATATAATCAGGTTATCACTAAGAAAGGACATTACACAGCCATCTAAATTCAGACAGCTATTGAAAATATAGTTCATATACTGCTCGTATTAAGATTAACGGAGATCTCTCCAACTCATTTGCTCTGGAGAGAGGGACACGACAAGGTTGCCCGTTGTCCCCTCTCCTTTTTGTCTTGTTCATTGAGCCCTTAGGCCAGTTGATAAGACAAAGTAATAGTATTAAAGGTATCACGGTAGCAGGTTCAGAACAGAAAGTGGCGATGTTCGCTGACGATGTTCTTGTTTTTATGGAGGAGCCTGAAAAATCCTTTGTGGTGTTGATGACCTTACTTACTGACTATGGGAGATTATCAGGATACAAGCTCAACATATCAAAAACACAAGTTCTTACCCAACATTTTGTAGTCCCTGAGGTGCTGAAAAGAAGCTATAAACTTAAGTGGGATTCAGAATCCTTAAAATACTTGGGAATAATTTTAACAAAAGACCTTTCCAAATTATTTAGCGCTAATTTTGTACCACTATCATTGAGAATCAAAACTGACCTTCATAGATGGAATTTGATTCCTTTTCTTAGTCTAGTCTCAAGAATAAACACAATCAAAATGAATATTCTCCCCCGCCTACTTTATATCTTCAGATCTCTTCCAGTGGAGGTGGATGACAATTATTTTAAAGAATGGGACAAATGGATTTCCCGGTTTATTTGGCAGGGGAAAAGACCACGAATCAGATATAACACTTTACAGCTAGGGAAAGAAAAAGGAGGAATGGCTCTCCCATGCTTAAGGAAATACTATTTTGCTTCACAGTTAATTCCTTTACTACACTGGTGTAACCCAAACTACAAGGCCAAATGGAAAGAATTAGAATTCGGGCAAGGTGTCAGTTTCCTCTCCAGGCTGTAATAGCTGACAGAGATTTGTTGAAACAACTGGAAAGGTATACAAATCCATGGATTAATCTAACATTAAAAATATGGCAGGAAATAATTAAACTTAGTGACATTCAAGATATGTTAAAACTGTTTAGATGGGTCGCATATGATTCAGATTTCCCCCTGAATAGAAACAACAAAAAATTTGAATCTTGGATAAAGAAAGGACTCACAACATATTTATCTTTTACGGAGAAACATACTCTTCACAGTTTTCAACACCTACAAGATAAGTATGGCCTGAAGAGGACTGATTTTTTCAGATTTTTACAAGTAAGAAATTATTTCAGCAAGAATTGTAAACTCTCTAATTTTACTTTGGCAGAAACTGATTTCTACAAAATTTTACAAGTAGCCAACGAGTCAACCCCACGCAAATCTATATCTACGCTATACAATGCCTTCTTTTATGCAAAGAGTGAAAACACTTCTTACATTAAAGAAATGTGGGAAAAGGAGGCAAACTTAAATTTATCAGAGGAAGCGTGGGGAGAGATTTGGAGCTTTCAGTGGTCCTCAACCAGTTCACTGATCTGGAGGGAACACTGCTGGAAACATGCTATAAGGTATTTTAAGACGCCACTCCAAGAGAAATATAAAAACAACAATGTATCTTGCTGGAGACAATGTGGCTCAAGGGAAGCAAATCATCTTCATGTATTCCGGGAATGTCCTAAGTTAACACCATACTGGAAGGAGATACACAAAACATTGGTTAATGTGTTTAAAACCCATCTACCTATGAACTTTGAGACTTTTTATCTTGGTCGAACTCAACTTATGATTCAAGGTAAAGATGTAAAACTAGTACAAGCTCTTCTTGCAGCGAGTAAAAAAGCAATCACAAGAAGGTGGTTGAACCCATCACCTCCCACATTAAAAGAGTGGTTTGAAATAATTTCTGAGGTATATAAAATGGAAAAACTGACTTACTGCCTGAGAATTCAAAAAGTTAAGTTCGACCAAATTTGGGCAAAATGGATTAATTTTGTTTCCCTGACACAAGAATGAACGTAGTAACAGTAACAAGTGTATTATTATTATCATTCTAATTTTATTATAATGTTTTTCTTTAACTTTTATTTTTCTTTTATTTTTCCTCTTAAGATATTGTGTAAGCCGCCTTGGTTCATGTTTCCTATCTTTTATGCATAAAAAAAAGGGAAAAGAGGAAACTGATGTTCTAAAATAATGCTAAATAATACTGAAAAGGTTGTGTTCATACATACCTATACAATTGTATGCTTCTTTTCTCCAATAAAAAGATAATAAAAAAAAAAAAGAAAATATAGTATACAATCAGAATTTGAATAAGTAAAAATAATCCCTTGATTAAAACCTCTGATACCACTGTAATTGCAATGTGCACAGAAGTTCCAATATGTCATTATCACATGACAAGAACAGCAGCATGCTGACACCCCTGTGTGGTCTGACAGAAGCAACATTGGCCATGGTCTCACTCCTACAACTTATAATCATTGATGGTCCATCTGAAAATCCCATCAGTAATCAGAGGACTGCTCACCATGCAGACACAGTTTGTCTGTCTCCTATATGCACTCAGGTAGCAGATTATGCCGATACAAACACACCAGCATGATGCCTGAGGCAGGCATTTCATCACCAAGGTGGATCCTCCGAACATTTTTAATTGAAGCTACTGATAAATATTGAGAGAACAAAAAGAAAAAAAAAACCCTCACCACAGAAGAGTATCAAATACAAACTCCTTTTTAATCACTTCTTTTTGGTGACAGCATCTGAGGCTTCATATGAAATTTAATGCTCTTTTTATACTGATAGAATTCATTAAAACTCATTCATTCCTTGCTGTATAGTTGTAATGATAACCAATGGTTGTACTTCTTTACTACAGCACAACTTAACCGAAAGGCACACCACTGTGTCCTGGCACATCCATCTGGTAACCAATATCTTGCTTCTTTAAGGAGAAATTTAGTATGTTATAGTTGCTATCCCTGGTTGGAATTGCCCTATCTCCCCTATGTAGCTGCACTATAGTGACTCCAAACCAAACACGAAGTCACTGAGAGGCTAAGTAAGGGAGCATTGCACTGCTGACCCACAACACAAACCAGGAAACCATTTCCGGGTTTGGATTGCGTCCATATTTATTTTTCTATCAGCAAACACACAAACCAAGGCAGGGCACGGCAGGATGTTTTCATTTTCTTTGAGCAGTCAACAAAAAAAACATTCTCCCTACTCATTCCCTCTCCATGTTGCCGCCACCATGAACAGCTGAATATGTAGCCATTCATTCAACCACCACTCCCCACCCACACTCATGTGATATGCACAAAACATGCCAAAACCAACAGCTAATGCAACACAAATGTAAACATCACCATAGCAGTATACAGCCCCTACATACACATTAGCTCTTTAATTAGAAAAAAAGACCTCTCAACAGAGGAAATTTTGATTATGTTATAAAACAACCTTAATAAGAAGTTACTGCAGAGGCTAACTTTTACCTCGTAATATCTAAATAGATAGTGTTTGCCCTTGCCTAAGCACTCTGGCATAGCACCTGCTGTGACGGTGAAGCAAGGGGTAAGACACAGAAGGGAGGGAGCAATGTAGCACAGGGTATCCAGATCATTATAGGCCCTCTTAATTTGAGGTTCAAGTAATATGTATGTACATCTTCAACGCATGTCTTAAGCCAGCCAATCTGATGTGTTCTGATTATGGCCACTGGTGCAGTAAAGATAGAGGGTTACACAAATAGAGGAAATTATATTCATTTTCTATTTATAACCAAAAAAGAATAGGCTGAAGTCAAACTCCTAAAGCCAAAGTCAATTCTGGACTCACATCAGCATGTGAACCATGCAGGACCACATATTTATATACACGTGCACATATAAAAACAAAACCCCAAATACACAGTCTCTGTCTCTTGATGCAACGGTTTCTCATAGCATGTGCATTACTGCAAAGTGCAGCCCTGTGTGATTATGTTTTGTGCCATAACTAGCAGTCATTTTCCATATCAAACAAACAGCCATGTTTATTTAAAGTGTCAATTGACATGGCTGTTTATTTGCATAGCATCAACTCGTTCCATCAGTCTTACATGTAGACTGTGCATTCAGGGAGTGATGAATTGCATCATATAATCTTTAACAAAAGTATTGTGAAATTATCTTGCCAACTCATATAAAGACTTATTTTATTTAAGTTTTAATAAAATAAAGCATACTATAAGTGATCAGACCTTTTCCTCCAGCACAGCTTTCTCCCCTTTGACTTGAGTGAGGCTCTTTATAAGCGTCTTTCCTTGTTGGCATTCTGTCTGAAGACTATTGACCTCTAGTCTCAGCTTCTTCAGCTCTCGCTCACCTATCTGCAAAGCCTTCAATGAAAAGGATGAGGGAAAATGAACAGGTTCTGAGAGACTTGTAACTTAACTTTGCTCTATGCAAAAAAATAAGACAGCACCTATTTTAGATGAAGTGCATGTCAATGCTTTGTTTTTTACCTCTCTATCTTTTTTGAGTGCATCCTGCGCAGCACTCAGGTCAACCTCCAGCTGTTTCCTCCAGTCCTTTTCCTCTGTCAGACGGGCCTCTAGCAGAGCCAGTCTCTCCTTGCTGTTGTCGCTCATGTGCAATTGCGAGAAAGATTCAGGAGTTTTGACATTTCCATTCTTCAACAACTTGTCTGAGGCACCATGTTTCTTCAGTTCTGCCTCCAGGCCCTTGATCTGCATCAACAAGTTAAGACTGTAAATAAGCCATGATTCTCTTTCCCAAGACAAACTTAAAGTAATGTAACACATCTGAGTTTGTACTGTCAGAAGCCCAAATAACACCAGATTAGCACTAATCTGAGACCTTTAATAATTTGTATGTCAAACACAAACATCAGCAATTTTTAAATGTTAATCAGGTGATTTTCTTTTAGACTGTCTATGCATACTACAGATCATCTCTGTGCAGCAGCTCAACATTTTTCAACTGAGAAAAACCCGTAAATATGTTAGCAATCAGTAAATATTTAGCAAATGTGCAAAACTAACATCAACTTTGGTAACCAAAGGGTTTAGGGTTTTTTCCCTCCGAGGGTCATTGGAGGCTATCCCAGCTGACACTGTTCCAGAGGCTGGGTACACCCTGGACAGGTTGCCAGCCAAGCACTAGGGATGGGAATTGATATGATTTTATCAATACCAGTGCTATTAATGATCTTGCTAATTGATCCATTTTTTAACAACTCCCTTATTGATTCCAGCAGATTTTCCGTGTCAACAATGTCAAACACACATGACACTTCATAGATAACTGCTTCTGCAGAGTGCTGGTGTTTCCACTCACCTAGGGTTGTGCAGCCTTTAAAAGTTAAAAGTTAAGTCACATTCTGACCGCTTCTGAACCCTGTCAGTGTAATGAATTGATTAGCAAAAAGACTCATGATATCGATACTTTGATGGAGCTGTTAACGATTCTCAACAAAAAATGTTTTTTAATTTCCATCCCTTCCAATCACTGGGCTAACAAAGAGAGACTGACTTGACCTATGGGCAATTTAGAGACACCAGTTTACCTAATGAGCATCTTCTTGGTCTGTGGAAGACCCATGCAAGCTCTGGGAGAACATGCCATCTCCACACAGAAAGTCCTTGACTGACACGGGGAGTTGAATCAGCAACCTTCTGCCACAGTGCTGCACTATTATTCTGTTTTACATATTTTAAACCATAATTATGATAAATAAAAAGTCCATCAATTTTAAGAGATTCAAACTACATTTTGAGCATGGACTTTTCATAAGTCTTTACCCTTCTCTGCAGTCCTTCCAGTTCTCCTTCATGCCGATGTCTCTCCTCCTTGCTGACATTCTGGGCCTCCCCCAGAAGAGCCTCCAGTTCCTCGTTCCTCTCTTCCAGCTCCTCTTGTTGCTTGCGGAGCCTCTGAAGTTGTCTTTGCAGCTCCTTCACCTGTACAAGCCTGTCTTCCCTTGCCTCACGGCACCTGACAAAAGAAACCAAGCTTGAACTTAGAAAGAACTATCTGGAAAAGTAAAAAATTATGAGGTCAACTTACATTTGATTAAATAACTGAATAAAAAGCATATAGTTCTTGGACTTGAGCAGAGTACACACCTAAAGATTTTCTGGCTCTTGTTGTCCCAACTTCCCCCCTTTTCTAACAAGGACGGCAAATACCCAATTATCTTCTGTCTTAAAAAATTATCTTGTGGTCTGAGGTGTGTTAAGAGTGAATTTGTCCCGCTATTCATCTCTGACATGGGTCAGGGTCAACAATCATAACTTTTAAACTTGTTCAATATTTACGGCCAAAAATCTCCATGTGTGGGAGAAGCTGAAGACTCCTGAGTCATGACTCAGTGAATTGTGACGTGGAACAGATGTAGCCAATCAAAAAGTGAGCTGACTGAGGAACAATGAAGAAGACATAACACAAGCAGGGCCGACCTGAAACATGAACACTAAGTTCGGTTGACCTAAAAAGCAGAGGACCAGTTCACTTGTTCAAGCAGCCTCCAGGATTTTTCCAGTCCTTTCTATTAATTAGTTCCAAATTTCCCATCAAAAATTGTCCCCAAACCACCATCACTCTCTCTTTTCGTATGTCCTCTCCCATGCTGCGTGTTGAGTTTTCAGGTTGTTCCCATAGACAGTGTTTATGGATGTTGCTATGCATCTTCTTCACCTTTGTTTTTGTTGAACCACTTTGATCACATGAGGTTTCTGTCTTGGAGGACTAGATTCTAGATCAGAGGTGGGACAGAATAGTTATGAGTGGTGTGCTGTGTTGAGATAATCAGAGCACACCACACACAGTACAATAAAACTGTTCAATGTAGGGCTGTAATCAACCAAAGAAATTGTTGGTCGACTAAAACACAGTAATTGTAACCAAAAATCGACCAATCGCTCCCCCCCCCCCCCCCCCCCCCCCCCCCCCAGCGTTCTGCCCAAGTGTGTGTCTGTCCTTTTTTTTCCCTCTAAACACAAGACTCTTTGCTTTCCAGTCTTCATCAATGAAATGGACAGTCACTGTCATATAGGACTCCATTTGAAGAGACGTACACATCTGTTATCTTTATCTATTAACTCCGGAGCTTTCTCTTTTTTACTCCCTCGTATTTTGCCGTTACTGCACGCGTAATTGTCCGGCGTGCTGACACTGAATATTCAGAAAAACATTGGAACCTGTATATTCATGGGACTCTTTTAGTGTTTCCACACAGAGTTTCATATTAACCAGGTTGTGCACTAAAACAGACACTTTCTTCTTCTTGAACTCTGAAAACATCGGCAAATCCATATAGTCGCACAGCGATGTGTCCGCCTCTCCTTTTTCTCTCTCAACACAAGACTCTTTGCTGTCCAGTCTTCATCAATGAAATGGGCAGTCACTCTCATATAGGACTCCATTTGAAGAGGCGTACACATCTGTTATCTTTATCTATCAACTCCGAAGCTTTCTCTTTTTACTCCCTCGTATTTTGCCATGAGCGCGTGCATAATTGTCTGGCACGCCGGCACTGAATATCCAGGTTTCAATGTTTTTCTTGGCCAATGGGCCTCATACCCTCAGAAATAAATGGTCAATTCCTTCTGTGATGTCGATTTTGCAATTGGGTGTTTATATGAGGCATAAAATCCAGCACGGACTGGGTGAGGGTCCTCTGCCCGCAGGCAGCGGCCAGAGCGCATGCAGTTATAAAACAAATAAACAATTATTAGACTAGAGTATTGAAATGTTCTTTAATAAAAATATTGAAATGAACGATAAATACATTAAAATGGTGTTCTAAGAAATGATGAGGTGCTCAGAAAACACCCCCATTTCACTTGATACGTTTCTCCTGATGAAATGAACTGCAGGGAAAAAAAAAAATGATACATTTGGTCGACCAGTCAGAATTTTGGTCGACTGAGCACGCATCGACCAATTAGTCGACCAGTCGACTTGGACTTTACAGCCCTAGTTCAATGCCTGATTTTTTTATCTTAATGTGTGGGGTCTCGAACAGAAAGACTATCTCTACAGATTTTTAAAATAATTATGTGTGTACCCCGCTTTGTGTATTACCGTTTGTGAATGCAGTCCTTTTCTTGGTCCAACATGCCAGGCTGTCTGATGATTTGTTGTTCATTACTTATGCTCTTGCTCATTGGATCATCTTGTTTGACGCCATTTACATCCAACTAAAGAAAAACAAAGAAAAAACATGAAGTACTTACTTTTGAGTAAAAAATGTTAAACAGTATCCCTCTGGTGTTCTTCCATGAGGGGGTCCAAATTTAAGTTACTGAGGACGTCTGCCTCACTAACAAAAGATAAAAAGCCTTTATATCACCAGAAATGCCGACTGGTATAAATATGTTATCATGTTTCAACCAAAGAAGCCTCATTTAAGGAGAAGCCAAGCCCGTTTTTGCCCATCTGTAGTCTCGATGAAACTCAGGCCTATCATTTTCACAAACAACAATGGCAAGTGGATGCACAAAGACGCAGGAGATTCTTTTGTGGACAACAAATCAGTTCGTACAACAAATCTGTCTGGATAGTTTTATCTGGAGAACAAACTGAGCACAGTAAGCGGCACACGCGTTACTTGGAAGATGGTTGAATCTGCTGTTGTTCCTTGTATGCCTGCGCAGCCTCCATGCGTAAGAGTACTGCACACGTGGCAACGTCAGCATTTCACACTGAAAACACTCTGATTCAGGTTTAGATGGAGCTGCATGGAGGAGCATTATGAAATCTCTCCACTCTGGAGCCTGTTTTCAAAAGTTTCCGAATCCGGACAATCCGCAAAGAGTTTCCATGTAAACACAAGGCCAAAACGGAATGAAAACTTATCGGATCTGACCCTATTCAGCCCTGTGTAAATGGCCCCTTAAGGTGCAGCAACACTGGGAATTACATAATGTGCAGAAGCAAGGTTCACCTCCCCAAGTGTACTGTGTTT
>JAZDUH010000461.1:3610000-3615000 GCA_036419115.1 Scarus forsteni
AACCTTCAGACAGAAACACAATTCTACATGCCAACAGCTTCCATCCAAAATGGCTGAAAGAAAATGTTGCGTATGGACAGTTGCAGCGAGTGAGGAGAATTTGTGACCAGGAGGAGGATTTTAAAATCAAATCTGAGGAGATGATGTGCCGCTTCGAGGAAAGAGGATACAAACATGCCACACTACAAAAGGCATACAGCAAAGCAAAAAACGTGGACAGACATACTTTGTTGGAGAGAAATCCCCCAAACAAACAAAAGATAGACCAGCGTTTGTCACCACATTTAGTACTGAAGCAGAAAACTTCAAAAAGATAATAAATAAAAACTGGGGTATAATTCAGAGTGATGTGCAACTTAACATTTTTCCACAGCCTCCACTTGCCAGTTTCAGAAGATGCCCAACCATACAAGATAGACTGGTACACAGTCACCTCAAACCCAACAACCCAACTTCACGGCTGGGACATAAACCAAAAGGGTCTTTCAAATGTAGTTACTGTAAGCACTGTGCAAATGTGAAACAGACAAAGACATTTCTGGACTCAACATCACAAAAGGAGTATAAAATCAAACACTTTATTAACTGCAAGACCACTTATGTCATCTACAGGCTGGAATGCCCCATTTGCAGATTTTTACATTGGCAGAACAAAAAGACAGCTACAGGACAGACTTGCAGAACACAAATATGCAATATGAACTGGTAATATTAACTACCCCATGGTCAAACATTACCTGGAATTCCATAACAGCAACCCAACTTCATTACATACCACTGGCATTGACCACAATCACATCCCACTGACCATCAGAAAAGGTGACAGGCAAAGACAACTGAACCAAAAAGAGGCATTCTGGATTGACAAACTACAATTGTACAAGCCACCAAATATCCTGGACTAAATTAAGAACAAGATTACACTGTGTTCTTGTAGAGGAAAGATGTTTGTCTAAACACTGTGTTACAGTCTCTAAATTTACAGGCCACTTTGTAAAAATATTTTTAACCAGAATTCTGATAAGTTTTCAATTAATTTTATCTGCTTTGTGTTATGTTTTTTGGGGGATGTACATAGCACCATCTGCTGGTGGTTCTGCTGGTTGTCACTACCTGCAGACCATGCCTCTCAGTCTATGTGGCAGTTTTCTATTGGTTGAGCACCCCTTCAAAGAGGCCTATTGCAGCCTAACATCTGTTTGTATGACTCCCTGATGAAGGCTTGATGCTGAAACGCATCAAAGTTTGTTTTTAAGGTTGACATGACCATGTCATTAAAATAAAGGCATATGATAGTGTTAAGAGAGTGCCTTTGAGTCTCTTCTTTTTCTTTCAAGGACTAACAACATTGAATATATGAATTACAGGCAAAACATTTTATTGTTTTACAATACTTTGTCCCTAAGTATTTGCTTAACTTTACAACACAGGGGAATTTTCAAGTCCAAAAACATGCAGAAAGCATTAAACCTCTGGGGAAATTATTTACATAACCTTAAAGGAACACTACACCCAAACAACGATTTGGCCTCATTTTCTACTCACCCTCATGCTGAACAACACTGTGGAGTAGTTTTGGAACATCTAGGATGCAGCCGGAGATCTGGGGTATACTCGCTGTCCACTGCCATTGATATCATGACTTGAATCTGAGCCCGAGCAGACAGTGTCTTAAAAGTCCACAAAAAGTCAGCAATATTCCTCCATACTGCTCGTGCTGTAATCCAAGTGTCCTGAGATGCGTCCACCATTTACTCGAAATGACATCATTTAGCACATGTTTATAGCCTAAACAGTACTACTTAGCATTTCTATGATACTCTTCACGGGTGCCCTCACAGACGCGGATGATAAACAAAGGAATCGCACTCTGCAATAACTAGGAGCGTAGAAAAAGAAACAAGAACCCAAGAAATCCCACATTCTGTTGACCCCTCTTGTGTCTGTCCACGGCTCCGTTGCTCACAGCAGAATGTGAGATTTCTTGTTCTACGCTCCTAGTTATTGCAGAGTGTGCATTCCTTTGTTTGGTCATCCGCTCCAACATGAAATACCCCTTTAATAAAACATTATAAGAAGGTAGTTTAAAGTACAGGTGCAGCAACTTAAAAAAAAGCTGTAAACAGGTAACTGTGAGAGGAAAGCAACAACATTCTTTTCATAAGCTTCTGTTATTTTTCTACTCTGCAACTTTCAAGGGAAAAATAACTTAAATAACTAAAGTACAAAATAAAATAGTGGGCAAATCTTCAGTCAATTCCCACAAAATAATATAACCTTGTACTAAAATGTAAATAAATAGATGAATTATCTTGTAACATCTGCCTTTCAGTCCAAGAGTCCTCATTAATGCACCAGAAGTACAATGTACTTTTTAGTTCAGGTAAAACCACTTTTTTCTGTTCACATAAGGCAACATGTGTGAGGAAATCAAATGTTATGTAGGACACTGCACATATTGCACAAACTTCTTTAAATAGGCCCAATTAAAGTTCCCAGCTATGATTAAGGTCCCCCTGGATGAGTCCCCGCAGCAGGCTGATGATGTTGTAGAGCTCCGAGGGAGCTATGCTAACGCTAGTTATAGTGGTGGTCTTAAATTTCTGTTTAAGTGTGATTATAAGATTGAAAAATTACCTGTTAAATTAGAAAATTTTCATAAACAAGCACTGCTGGCCTGGAAAATGGTGTACAAGTTAGGGTTGTCAAAAGTATCGATACTCAAAAAAGTATCGATACTAAAATGTTGTATCCGGATACGATACTCACTTTCAAAAGTATCGATACTAACCCCCCCCCCCCCTCCCCCTCGGATGCCGAGCCGCCGCCGCCGTCCCTCTCTCTCTGCCTCCTCACACACGAGAACAGGCACCCTTCCCCTCCCTGTGACGCGCTCAATAACAAAACAGCATGAGTAATGCTGCTGCAGGAGGGCCAAATCAACCAGTTTTGGTTAAAATAAAATTCAAAACGCCGAAATAAAAGGACGAAATACCCCCCCACCTCCTATGCTAAACACTCACTGCAATATGGAGGAAGACGAGGTCGAGGAATTAGCTGCCGCGCCTTCGTCAGATAAATCGGTTGTGTGGACCTATTTTGGCTTCCCATGTAAAAGACGAGAGAACGGTGGGAAGACTGAGGACAAAACAACAACCGTGTGCAAAATATGCCGCTACAGTTCTCCATTTACTGCGGCGAGTACAACTTCTACCAACTTCGAACTGTGACGTCCGTCGGACGTAAATAAAGGTGACTCCGGCTTGGGAATACCTGCTTTTATTTAGCAGTCACTGTGGGCTGTGACCACGCCAACTACAACTTTAATTCACGAACAAAACAGTGAGTAGTAATCTCTAGACCTCCTGCTATCGGCTCTCTCCCATGCTCTCTCTCCCCCCTCACAAACACACACACACTGACTCTCCCCTCTGAACTCTGACCCGCTGGCCCCTCCTATTTGGTCCCTTCACTGTCCGCCAATTTATAGGAAACATTAAAATCCACATTGAACACAAACCATAGAACTGCACCACTATGTTTGTGTAAGTTTGCATAAAAAACAATATTTGATTTTTGCATCGACTGCTGAGTTAACAGAATTTGATCATACTTGAAGATCAGAAGTATATGCACTGTTATAGGCTAAATATTGTAGTTCACAGTTCAGACATTTATAGGTCTAAACTGCAGCTCTGAGGACTGCTGTTTGTTTTCCTTTTCATTCAAGAATGTACTTATCCTGATTGTTACAACAACAAAGCACTTTTTATTGAGATTTTGTTTGTACTTGCACTGTAGTCTAAATAAGGGGAAAAAAACTAAAATTTTGTTTTTTTCAAAGAGCATTTATTTTGTTCTGATGCAGCAATATTTTTTGTATTGTATTATTATTTTTGCATTAGGAAGAAAATACAGAAAATGAGACTTTTGCACGACTTCGTAGAGGTTATATTTGCATTTTTTGTTAATAAAAATGTTTCTTTTAAATATTGGGTTCTTTTTTTTTTATCCTTGTGGTATCGAAAATAGTATCGAGTATCGAATATATTTCCTGAGTATCGGTATCGAGTTGAAAATTTTAGTATCGTGACAACCCTAGTACAAGTACAATTTCTTGCCAACAAGAATATTCAATTTAAAAATAAATCACTGTATTATAAAAAAGGGATTAAAAATGGTACTGTATTAGTTAAACAACTTGTCAATGCTGAGGGACGGTTACTGAGGTATGGTGAATTCCTCACTTAGTTCAGGATGCCAATTACCCCAAAGGAATCTGCAGTGACCTTTGATGCTATACCGAGGAGTGCACTGCAGCTGATTGGAGGATAAACAATCAAGGTCTCTGAGACAGATCCACTCAGGAGCAGTTTCTTCTTCTTCTTCTTTGTTTATGACATTACTAAGAACTAATTCTCGAATAAATTTATCAGGAGCCTCAGGCTCACTGAAACTGTCCTCAGCGAAATTCTCTTGGTGAATGAGGCTACTGATTGGAGGAAAATTTGGCTGGTTGTGGATGAATTTTGCTTGAATAATAAAGTTAAAGAGGGGGGAGGGCTGATTTAGCGGAGGGACACTCTGCCCCTTCCCCTCTCAGCTGATCAAAACATTAGCACGCTAACGGCTGCTGATGCTTTGTATAACTTTTATCAAGTATCATAACTCTTCTGTTTTGACTGTCAGCGGCGTGAGGAAGAGACAATGCAGGAAATTAAAAGTGGGATTATTATGACAGCGCAGATGAAGTCTCATTCAGTTTGGAGGATACCTGAACCAGACTTTACAGAGGACGAGTCGCTAAAGAGGAATATAGAGGAAACATCCATGGAGCCTGGACATCAAGATAGAGACGTAAATAAACAGTGGGGCGAATGTTTGACCTGGGAATATGTGATATGGACGGCGGTATTACTTGCAAACGGACTTTCCTTTCCCGAAGTTTTGTGGACATACTTTCACCTCCCGAGGATAAACTGGAAAAATGTCCCAGACCT
>JAZDUH010000461.1:3620000-3705000 GCA_036419115.1 Scarus forsteni
CTCCTGGATGCCTCTTCAAGGTCTCGCTCCAGTCTCTGGCGCTCATTTTTCTCTCGAGAAATCTCCTCACTGTGGGTCTGAGGTAAGAGAATGAAGTGTTAGAGTGGGAAGACTGCTGAAGGACAGATGATTGGACAGGACAGGAGATGTACATGCTGCGGTAAGAACCATTCATGCTGAGGTTAACATAACCTCTGCAGACCTGCAAAGAAGGCAGTAAGTTATCATTTCAAATCATCATTGTCCTGCTTATTAGAGACAAAAAAACATGCTGTTATTAGAGACATGCCATCAGTGGTCCATCTTTTTTGAGGGCTTCCATGTACAATTCCATTTACAGATACACTGCAGAGAGGTATACTCCACAGTATAGCCGTCATGCAAATATTACAGCTCACTGTCAGAGTAGTATGCATTACCAGAAACAGCACTACTCCAAAACATGCCAGAGATCTCATTTTACACAGTAATAGTGTTAGTCTGCAGTTAGTTTGAGCTAAAGGTAAAAACCTACAGGGGTAATATTGTGTTTGCTCTGACCAGACCTGCGAAGCCCAAACAACTTCTTCCATGGACTCTGGGATGAACACTGCTGAGAGGAAACACCATTTTGTACAGGTTTACAAAAGACAGTAGGTGACTGTCAAGTTGCATAACTACACTGTGACTGAAAAAGTAGTCTGTCCTTTGTACAGGTCTAAAGATTACAAAACACATAGGCACCTCACCTTCATGTTATTTATGGTTTTCTGCATATCGTCCCTCTGTTGCCTTAGTTCCTCCCCCACTGTGTGGTGAATATACTCATGTAGCAGAGAGATAGGGACTTACTTAATTTGTCAGGATGATACGCCATTACATTTCTATACAACTACAGTATACTTAGCTGGCCTGCAATTATACTTGAAGACATCTGTTTAAAGTTCTATTGGCACCACAGGCCATAAAGTACTAGCACTTGGACAAAATTACTTTTTGAGAAATATTTTCCCTAAAGCAAAAAACTATAATTGTAGAGAACAAATACTATATGCCTGTAGTCTGCAGGTCAGTTCTTTACCTGGTGATGAACTTCTCTTAGGTTTTCAGTCAGGCTTTGACTCTCCAGTCTCCTTTCAACAGCCTCCAGCCTCTCCAGCAAAGTTGCCCTCTCCACCAGCAAATAAGCCACTTGCTCACTGGGGCTACTGAGGCCGATTTCCCCCAGGTCCTCCTGGGCCAACATTTCTGTCAGCTCCTTGCTCTGACTCTCTGATAGAAATTAAGTTGTTTGTGGTTAACACATTTTCCCTTGAGTTTCATGCATCAGAACACAGCACTGCAGCAAAACATTGGAATTCTATTAACACAGCCTAAATTCTGACAACATTCTGACTATCCCTCTAAATTCTATACATATACATTTTCACCATTCATGGCAAATAGAATTTTAGACAATGGTGAATGTTTACTATATTGAATGGATTTCATTCAGGGTCAAATAAGATCAGAACCCAAAAGAGAGGGTCATTACATGTCACTACATCTGCACTGAATTTACCTTGTTGTTGTCTGATCTGGTGAAGCTCTTGTCGCAAGTGTTCATTGTCTCTCCCATAATCCGCAGTCAGACTTTCACGCTCTTCCAACAGCCCACGAATATGGGCAACATAGCTCTCCACCTGATAGGCAAAATAAACAATCGAGATCCAACTAAAACTCCATTATCAACAATTTAAGTTGCCTAACATACAAATATATTTGAGAGGTTGTTTTTCAAGGAGGAGCACAGAATAAAGCATGTCAATACTTAATCATTTTAACAATAAGCACTATAGGTGAGATTTAGGCTGCACACACACTGGGAAATCTGTACCATGCCAAAGGACATGTAATCCTCAAATTCCAGTTTTTCTGGCCATGGAAGTGCAGTCTATAACACTCAAGCAAGGTACACTTCCTTAGTCCTGTCATCGTCTAAAAAACAGAGTTTGTAGCATGGAATGAATACCCATGCACAGGTAAAGGTTCACAACATGGGCATGATGTAGTGCAATTAACTACCGGTAATTTTTTCTATCTTGTATTATCAAAATTTTCTGAAGTATTTGAGGGCAGTGACCAAGATAAGCGATATTAAGTCACATAGTACAGCTGAATGATATAAGGTCCATCCACTGCAACTGAGATGTGCACAACTGTCACATCACAAGTACATGTGGTGATGAGACCACAAGCATGTTATGCTAGCATTTCTTAATTTTTCAACAGAAATCAGAACTTCCAGTTTTCTCATTTCAATGACAAATTATCAATGAAAGTCTGTCTGATATCAGCCCCAGTATTACGAGAACTGAAGGCAGTATATATGTGTCGCTTGTATCAATGACCAGGCTGCTGAAGCCACAAATCCAGGCACAGACAAGTCAGCATAAGATGTGGGGCAGACGCTCTGCTAAGCATGGTTGCTGTAAGGCAAATCTTCAGTAAGGGTTTCACTGCTCTCAGCAGCACCATGTCCTGCTGCCTGACAATGCTCTTACCAAAAATCCAAAACTGTTGGTTGCATGCACATGTAGCTGTGATTGTAGGTACATGCTGGTGTATGTAAGTCACAAGTAGCTAAACACTGATAGCTGTCATTTGAAGTTACTGACATACTGATTTTAATTTCAATTTTGCAAGAAAGTTGATAATATTTAAGTTACACGCTACACTACACTACCACACACTAGCCAGTACATAGCAGTAAATGGTGCCACCAAAAGCCTTTGTCATTACACCACTTTCAGCGCAATACTACAAAAAAAGCTATTTTGGCTCCAAAGACCTGGACAAGGCAGCAGATAGTTATCTTGTTAGAGACTTTGGCTCGATGCTTCAGTAAGATTCCATAGAGCTTTGAACTTTTCCTTGACAAAAGTCTTTTTTTTAACTATTGTGTGTTGCAACAAATGATATGTATCTTAAAGATTCAAAAACAAGGCAACTGGACTGTGTTGAGTTTTGGGAAAATGTTCCACTTCTCATCCAAGAAGCTTCTTCAGTTCCAAATAAAAGGGAAGGTGCTGGAAAAAGGACTCATAGAACCCATCACAGGGTGATTCATCCACTGAGAGTCGTTACCCTGAGTGGGTTGTTAACTCCCCCAGTCACATGAAATGTTGTGGTCACATGCTCCAAGGTGTGAATGTTTAGAGAACTTAGCACCTAGGGATGTAACGGTATGAAAATTTCATATCACTGTTATTGTGACCAAAATTATCACGGTTATCATTATTATCGCGGTATTGTTGTAGTGTGCTCAAAATGTTCAAAAAGTACTTTAACACAGTCTTGAAATCATGTAACCCATTAAATAATATAATTTTAAAATTTCTTTTATCTTTTTAGCCAATAATTGTGCCAGGAAATGTTCTATAAGTAAATTTGTTTAAACTTTTTTCATTAGAAAATAAAAGTAAACAATTCTTGCAAGTATTTGCCATTATAATGTTATAAATGCTTAAACTGTGTGTAAAAACAAGAATAGAAAAAAAAGAATTTGTACTTTAAACTTTGCGACACACGGCTGCTTCATTGAGGGGCAGATGCACATAGTTTCGCCTTTCCAGGCAAAGAGCAGCATCACCGTGAGTTATTGACACAGTGTGATGATCAAACACGGGATAACGGCAATTTTAAAAGGACACGGTAATTATTATCGTGGGAAGTTTTACCGCGGTTTACCATTTTACCGGTAACCGTTACATCCCTATTAGCACCACATTGTGCGTGGGTGATAGGGTGTGTCTGAGTCCACCCCCTCTGTTAAGACATTTCTTCAGTCTGGTGAAGAAACCTCCTGTGTGGAGCCATACGCTTGTGAAGTGGCTGTTTATTTTCCCCAGTGTACAGGTCTGAATATTCCTCACCACACTGAACTGCATACACCACATTGCTCTGTTTATGTCTTGGTATTTATCCTTGAGTCGGACCAACTTGTGTGTTTCCAGAAGAACAGGGATGTGATGCCAAAGATTCTCTTTTTTTCAAATGCAATGTAAGGGATCACAATGTTTGTGCGTCTCTCTTCGCCTTCATGCTCCGTGTCCTTTCTCTTCGTGTTCTTCAAAAAGGTCCACTTCGGGTGTCCACAGGTTGTAAAGGCTTCTGTTATGTGTTTCTGATTCTTTCCTTTCCTTCATTCCTTGTAGGAACACTCTCAGCCTGAAGGTTGAGGGTTGAGTGTTCCAATTAGGGCTGGGTATTTCCAGCAACTTCACGATACGATATGTATCCCAATACTATGGCCACGATACGATACGTATCCCGATAAACGTAAATTGTGAACATAGACCACGCTTTAAGCAAAATTCTTGACAAGTTTAGTTTTTTTCTTATAAGAAGGAAAAGAACAAGGATGTATTTTAAGTGGTTCTACAACTTGAGAGACATAAATTCAGATCCTCAAAGATGGTAGACCTAAGTTCAAATTTAGAACATATGCTTCATTATGTAGCTCGTCTTCCACCTTGAACTGTGCCACTGTTAGCATTACCCAAAGTGTATTTACAACAACTGTCAAAATATTTAGGCCGTATCGATTCTGTAGAATCCGTATCGATACACATATCCCGAAGGAGTGCGATACGATATTTTGTCGTATCGATATTTTGAGCACAGGCCTAGTTCCAATACACTTAAACTTTGAAACACTCGTCTGCCCCAAGTGTACTGCACAATCCAAAAATCCCCCACTGAACATATCATCCTCCCTTGTATATGCACCTGTGCACCTTGTTTCTTGTACATTGTACATATTTTACATAGCCCACTGTACATTGTACACATGCTATTTTTAAATCTATTCTTATCCTAACTTAATTTAAACCATGTCGTAGCATCTAGTTGAGCCAATATTAGTATTTTGTGTAGTTTTAGCCTAAAAGTGGGGTAATTATAGGCTTTTGATGGCAACATGGACTGCTGAATGCATTGGCTAGCATCCACACTTGGCTAAGTTCCCTCTGAAGAAGAGTTAGCAGGTTGTTTTTATCAGCAAGTATAGTTGCTAGTGCCATGGGGCTAAAGCACCTTACTTGAAAAAAAAAAATACAATCCCTCAGGTCTGGTTTATATTTGCATGTTGAAACTGCTCTGTACCCACACCTTGGTGCTTTGAAGAGGTGGGAAAAAATATCGATACAACGATTTGTTGCAATATTTTGACCTCCGATATAATATCAATATTTCAAATCCTAATATAGATTTTTTTTGGAAAAAAAAAACTCTTGTTTTATCAGAGTTGGAAATAAAATGCAACTTAAATGCATGTATGCCCAGGTTTTGTTTCATGCAGTCTATGCAGTTCAGGCAGTGACAAGAGAAATATGTTTTTTATTATTACTTACTGTTGTGCTTTCAGTAACTCAAAGCAGTTTGTCCCTCATGTGTTCAATAACAGTTTGAGCTGCACTGCAGATTAGGATGCTATCATTTAGGGCTGTAAAGTCCAAGTCGACTGGTCAACTAATTGGTCGATGCGTGCTCAGTCGACCAAAATTCTGACTGGTCGACCAAATGTGTCATTTTTTTTTTTCCCTGCAGTTCATTTCATCAGGAGAAACGTATCAAGTGAAATGGGGGTGTTTTCTGAGCACCCCCATCATGTCTTAGAACACCATTTTAATGTATTTATCGTTCATTTCAATATTTTTATTTAAGAGCATTTCAATATTCTAGTCTAATAATCGCGTATTCGTTTTATAGCTGCATGCGCTCTGCCCGCGCTGCAGCGGCAGGATCCCTCACCCAGAGCGCGGGATTTTATGCCTCATATAAACACCCAAATGCAAAAACTACATCACAGAAAGAATTGACTATTTTATTTCTGAGGGTATGAGGCCCATTGGTGTCGTGGAAGGCCAAGAAAAACATTGGAACCTGGATATTCTCAGTGCCAGCGCGCCAGACAATTACGCACGCCCTCAAGAAAGGAAGAACCATCGCTGCGCGACTATGAAGTTGGCGATGCCTTCAAAGTTCCGCAGGAAAAGTGTCTGTTGTAGTGAACAACGTGGTTAATATGAAACTCTGTGTGGGAACACTAAAAGAGTCCCATGAATTTCCAGGTTCGAAGGTTTTTCTGGATATTCAGTGCCAGGGCACCTCACAATTACGCATGCACTAACAGCAGAATACGAGGGAGAAAAAAAGAAAAAGCTTCCAAGTTAATAGATAAAGATAAGAGATGTGTGCGTCTCTTTGAATGTAGTCCTATATGACAGTGACTGCCCATATTATTGATAAAGACAGGAAAGCAAAGAGTCTTGGGTTGAGAGAAAAGAAAAAAAAAAAAAAAAGAAAAGCGCTCACAGAGAAACATGGGCGCCCCCGACCAATAATTTCTTTGGTTGATTACAGCCCTACTATCATTACATTGTTAAAGTGAAAAAAAGAAAAATTTCTTTGCAACATATGTTTAAGTGACTTGATCCACTCTGTGTTTCAAGTAAAGTGCAAGTATGCAACACTGCATTTGATATATTTCGGAAACAATGACATGGAAAAGTTGTTTTTAATCAATTAGTTTTGACTTGACTTGTATTTTCCATTTTGAGTAATATTGTGTGATTTGCATATACACCATCTCTAGTTTTTTCTTAGTTAACTGTAGAATACCATAATATATCACAATATTATGGTACCGTGATAATATCGTATTGTGACCCAAGTATTGTAATACGCATCATATTGTGAGGTTCTTGCCAATACTCACTCCTAGTACCTTGCACCTTCTTCCGCATCATGTGCCAGTGTGCGTGTGTTGCGTGACTACCAAAGCACTTGTCCACAGTGGCTTTTCTTATCTAGTCCTAAAATTCTGTGCTTGCTTGATAATGTCTTGTACAGCATTGTAACATGGCAACATATTTGCACGCAATAACCATGCTTTAACCCAGGTGGGCTGGAAGGCAACTATTCTGATTGCACTGCGACGGAGGGGGTTATAAGTTTCAAATGTTCACCTCCTGCATCTCATGGGCCTGTTGCGTGCGTAAGGTCTGTAGCTCCTGGATAGATGCCTGAAGCTTTGTCTCACTATCTAGCAGCTGGTGGCAGAGGTGACACTGCTGCTCCTTAACACCTGCCCCCCCAGGGATACCATCATCTGGTTCTGCCTGTGCCTGAGAAACAAGAAAAAAAGAGCAATGTTTCATGACCATATATCATGCTTATCAATTACGCTTTGAACAGTAATCTAAAGATAAAGTTGTTGAAATCATAAGGTGTGAAATTTCTCTAGGTTCTGCTAACTGCCTGCTGTAGACAAGTTTGCTGGTAATGATATTAGGGCTGAGCAGTATGGAAACATCTTCACATGTACCAGTTTATTTTCAAATGAGAAGGAGCACAAAAATCGGTGATACATTTGGTTGTGATAAAATAATATCATACAAAAGCTTGACTTAAATTTGTCATTGGTGAGTGCATTGTTAAGTAATAAATTAAGAGAAATAGATTTAAGGTCTAATGTTCATGAAAAACTGTAGATGGCAGAAACCACTTACACTGCTATGCTTTTGACCACAAAGTTGTCTGCTTAAACTGCTTAGGATTAAAAAGAAAATGGACCTGAGCTTATACAGTGCTTTTCTTGTCAAAAAGCAGGACCCCCCTAAAGCAGCTTTACACCACAGGTCACATCTACCCATTAACACCCATTCATTCTCACATTCACTTACTGATGGTTGAAGCTTCGATGTCAGTTGTCCATCAGAGTCAACTCACACATTGAAACCCATTTAAACACCATCAAAGCAGAAGAAGCAACTTGGAATTAATTGTCTTGCCCAAGGATACATTATCATGAGAACAACCAGAACAGGGCGCAAACCTACAACCTTCAGATTGACTGACCAAGTGCAGTGTCAGACAGCTCTACCGATGCCCCATGATTGGTAAAGAGTAGTCATTTTTTAAAATTTCAGGTAACTGTATATCAATTTTTCAACAGGTTCACTTTTACGGCCTTTCATCACGTACATGCAGGCATTGTGCGAACTGTTGATAAAAGAGTCTTTGTGACAACTGGCATTAGGCTCATATTGGTTTGACTTAAAGCAGAAAAAAACATTGGGTTTTAAAGTTTTTTTGCATAAAACTATTGAGAATGTATTGCGATTCAAAAACACAATGAGATACATTTTTTTGTCCATACCTCCCAGACTTTGTAAAATACAATATTATCAACTTAATTTTGCTTTAAATAAAAGCTATAACATCCGAGAATGCCAATGCCCTTATTTGTTTTACAAATATCTGCATAATACAACACTGAAACAACATCTGTTCATAGAAATGGCTTCCTGTAGCACAAACAAAGACAAAACAAAATTATCCTCAGAAATGTTGAACATCAAGGTTGATGGTCAAAAACTGAAAACTGATCCATTTTCATGGCATATGGGAAAGCAAAGACATCAGAAAGGCATGCCAACAGTAAACACCTGTTGCTGAATTCAATACTGCACATTGTGTAGCCTGTAACCTGAGCATGCCCCCCGTGTAGCATTTTAACTACACCACAGGCATTCAAGGCAGTAAAAAACACATTGTCTCTGACTGGGGTATCGAGTCACAAGTGCCTGTTCTTGAACATCATCAAGACCAACTGCTCTTTGCTCTCACAGTTGTTCAACTGAAAGCAAAATGCACAAATGGTAACTGTGCCCACTGCATTCTAAAGATGTCTGCTGAGGGAGGTTAAAATTACCTACAAGTCTAAATCAAAAGACAGGCTGCCAACAAGTATTAGTCAAATACATGCTTTCAAATGACAACAGGGTGAAACAAAAAACAGGGATTTACAGATTTTTGTTGATATCTGAAATTTCAATATTTCATACTTTATCTCAGCCATTGCCAAGACTAATATATGGTGGTAACTGAAAGTATATTAAAAAATTAAATTTCAATTCAACACATTTTTTTTTAACCAAAGATGGTAAAACTGAACTTAATATGTCAACAGAGGCTACAAACAGTGCTGATAAAACCTCCTGATAGATACTGGCCTTGATAAGAAAGAGGGCATATGGTTCATTTGCAAACATTCCACATATCTAATGCTGACATATGAGGGAATAATATCAGCAATAAACATCTCGAAAAATGTGCACATCATCAAATACTGATTAAAAAAAAGGTTGTTCAGCATTTTGAATTGTGGTTGTATGAGGTAAATGTCAATGGTTAATTCATCAGCCACAGTGATTGTTAGATTAGCCCAGCCCTTATAAAGGGGAGGCTACACAAATGTTAGGCTGTGCATTGCTGTGCATTGGCCCAAGAGCTCCATTTTAAAAAAATGAATAATGGAAAAACAAATAGAAACTAAAAGAGCTCTGACAGTACAAACCTCTGCCAAGACATTACCAGCATTGTCAAGGAGTTATCGTTACAAATGTGGAACACTGCCCTAACTTGAGCAAAGGGTAGTGCGCTAGTTCAATATTTGAGAGGTGACAGGCTTGAGCCCAGCTCTGGGGACACATGACGATTTGTCCTCTTAACCCAAAGTTGCTTCCATCACTGCATCAGTGGTGTGTAAATGGGCATGAAAGAGCATGAATGTGTTGGTTCAAACTGATAGATAACTAACAGAAACACTGAACCATGAGTGAATAAATGTAACAGTGAATGGATATGAATGGGTACATGCGACCTGTAGTATGAAGCTGCTTTGAGTAATAAAATACTACAAAAGCGCCAAATAAGCTTGAGTCCATTTACCATTTACCAAGGCCGTTATAGACAGTCTGTATTTATTGTTTTAGATCAGCAGTTTTCAGACTTTTACTTCCTCAAGGCAAAACCTAAATCAACCCAGACTCTTAAGACACACTTTATTCACACCCATTAAAGATGGCTGCGTAAACCCATTTTCGGAGCCGAATGTTTATTTTAGCTAAGGATTCATTTAGGTGGTAAATGGGGACAGTGGGTCACATGTGGTTATTAGTGAGACTATATGGTCTGGTGTTTGTAGGATCAAAGGAAATCAGGAAATTGGTGTCATGGTTGATGTTTTTTTCACCATAGCAGGAGTCAATTTATCTTTGATTCTTTTCTCTTCAGTGACAAAGTTAAATTTGTTTTAGTTAACAGGAGCGCCACCCACAAGTTAAATTTCCAGAAGTTATCTATTGGTCTGTGTGCATGTAAAGCCATCCCACACCTATTAAAGTGGCTTTGCAAAAAAATCATGGAGTTTGTATGCGAGATAATCACTACACTTGTGTAAGAGTATCCTTAACTATCAGTAGCTGATCATCTTTAAAAAGTTCTATTACTCATAATATACTTATTTACAAAAGCATTTAAGAATACATTTGAAGCCTAAAATTTCACAATTTTACAGCTTTACAGGTCACCATTTTTTAATTTGAATGGGGGGAGGTGGTCGAGAGATTAAGAGGTAGGAGGTCCAGGGCTGCAATAGCATGCAATATGATTTACAAAATCTAATGAGAAAGTCACCTTTCTGGGGACTCAGATATTAAATTATGAGATTGTTTTAATCTTATTTTCTAGAATAGCACACACATTCTTGGGAATTTTGCTTTTCTTGTATGGTTAGCACAGCTTTCACCAACTACTTTGTGCCTGAGCATAAACAGTAACAGAGACCAGCCTGTCTTCAGGAAATTTATGAATACAAACGTTACCTCCTCATGATCCATGGTTGCTGATCAACTTGAAAGACTCTGCGTCTATGAATAATGAACTTTTTCTTCAGTGAGAAAGTAGTCCCCTGGAGCAGTTGTTCATCCTTCTGGTATCCCTGGTGTACAGTTTATATTGCAATAATGTCTTAAAATATCTGCTAAAATATCTGTCCTCACACTTCTTTACTCCAACAGTTGCTGCAAATCGTCCATGACAACGTCCCACCTCCTAAATCCTCTGAAAAAAAAACAATGGATGAGAAAAATGCTGTCAAAGTTTAGGGACCTGCTTGTCTACATTCAAAGTTGAGAAAGAGTTACAGTGTACTTTCACAGCAGAGTCAATTGCATTACCTGAGGCTATGCAAAACTCTAATCTAACCAGATATTCTCATCTGCAGTGTTATCATGAATAATTTGTCAAGGTCTCATAAAACCGTCATTTACTTTCAGAGCATTTAAAACATCTCTCAAACAAACTAATTGCATGCCAGTTTACTTTCAAGACAGCGCCGCACTGAATGACGACTCCGGGAATAAAACTCTTTGCTTTTCAGCTTCCCGTGCTCCCCAAAATGTCTGACAGGGAGGAGCACAAGATGTTTTTGTGGGGCAGCAGCTTCCTTTTAGTCACGCAAGCGGAATATTGAAGATTATTTTGCAAAATTATTGCCCGTCTTAAACTGCAGCAACCCCTTTAACACTCTGCGCTGCTAACCCTGTCAACCAGAACCACAAGCTAGTTTGCAAAGTTGGTCTCAAAGTTACCGTCGTGCAGCTAGCTAACGCTAGCTCTGCATCTTTAGCCATTAGCTTTCCATGGTGGCAGTGGCTGGTTTGCGCAGTAAGACATTCCTTGACAAAACAAGAGACTCTTTTTAGATCATTACTACAGCGTAATGAGGCTAACGGTGCAGCAACAGTTTAACTCACCCGAAACGAGGAAAAAGCTGTCATGAGAGCTTAGGCGCTCAGCACAGGCGTGGCGGAGTGGATTGGCTTCTACCGGCACCTAGGCAACGGACTGTACCATTTCGTCAATGCAGGTGTGTTTGTGATACTCGTATGTCACATACCGTGGCCGGTTTGCGAGGTCGTCCGTGATCCACCACTATAGGTGATTGTCCACCTCTGTGCGCTCCAGCTTGTTCCCTAAAAGAAGAAGCTGGATGGTTGAAAGCACTGGAGAAATTAAAGAACGTGAGAGCTTGAGGAGCCTGGAGCTGTGTCATCTGGACCTGCAGCCCTCCATACACCGGAATGTTTTCACCAGAAATGAGAGTTTTTTTCTTTGCATTTGCAAAAATCATCCGCACTCACACAGAGGCTACTGAAAACGCTATTGCGTAAATGCCAGGCCAGTAGATGGCGATGTACACAAAGGCGCAGGAGTTTCTTGTTTAGACATCAAATCTGTCTGGATCTTATGAAATCTGTAAAAAACATGGACGCCGTGATGCTGGGCTCAAATTGAAGCCTCCACAAAAACTGCTCCCCCTGGTGACTGGCTGCAGTATAGGTCAAATTTCCGTCTCCCCCATTCATCTGGACGGGCCGAAGTGAAACTTCAAAAAATTATTACACCCCGTACAAATATTTCTCCCATCCGTATGCTGTGGTGATATGAAAGTATTATTGGGCTGCGTGTTTTCCAAGTCCTCTTTTTTCTGAAAAGTTTCTTTTTTATAAGTTATTAGACTTTAAAAATAACCGCGGTTTACGGCAGCTTCACAATGATTGTGTACGGCGTATGCTGCGGAGTGTTGCGACCGTTTACGACAGCTGCGTCTGGATTATGGCCCAAATTCTCTACTGGCTGCACAATGGCGGCGCCCTGATGGGGAAAATTTAGGCTTCAAATCCGTTACGTGGCGGAAGGCGGAGCCACGCTATCCAGTTCTTATAATACATCCATGGTCTGGATACTTCTGTCTGAACAACAAACCCAGAGAGAACAAACCGAGCAAGCGAAGTAGCACACATGTTGTTCGGTGGATGGCAGAAGCTATTGTTGTTCCTTGTATGTGTGCACAGCCTTCATGTGAAAGAGTACTGCACATGCTCTGACGTCAGCGTTTCTGAAACGCTGTATTTTCGGTGGGCTTCACACGAGTACGGATTTGGAAGACTCCGGTAAAATAAACTATCGATCTGGTGATACTGACACACGGAGACACGTATTTGTCCATGACTCCGCATCTTTTTTGAAAACGGGTTTGCAAGTGAATATCTGCGTATTCGTCTTCATGCCGTAGTTGGTATAAACAGATAAGTCCGGAGAAGACGGTGACCTCATAGCACCCCTCCTCCTTCCCACCCCCCAACCCACGCTGTCACACACACCAACAACAACAACAACAATGGCGCCAGCCGAGCTGATTCTGATCTTGTTCTAGCAGCTATAAGTATTGCTACAACTTTTACACCAACATTTTCTCACAGAGCACGAACAACACCAACTACGGCAACAACAGCAACAAGTGCTCATGCAGAGACGCAGCATGTTACTCGTGCATGAGCACTTGTTGACGTGGAATCCACCTCAGAGCAGAACTGTGATGTTACGAGTGTAGTAATTGGGTTGACAATGGCTTGTTACTGGTCCGTCAATTATTTAACAAAAAGGGTCACATGTTCACTTATGAAGAGTTCTTATCTGAATATAATTGTCCTATACCACCAAGAGAATACGCAATTATCTTTGATGCTATTCCATCAGGTCTTAAAATGTTATTATCCTCTTCAACCACTGATGTTTCCAGTGAAACCACCCCATCTGATTTATATATAGGGAACTCAGATCCTTTCCTGAATAGTAAAACAAACAATAAATGTATAAGAGATTTAATCCTGAGAAATACAATCTGTAAGCCTACTTCAGTATTTTACTGGAATAATCTATATATTGATATTGACTGGAAAGAAACTTGGTCATTACATAGGAAATTTTGTATTTCAAATAAGGTGCCGGAGGTTTCTCTGAAAATACTGCACAGGTGTTATCCTGTTAACTCTGTTATTGCAAAATATAGACTCAACATTGACCCTCTTTGTTCTTTCTGTCACCACACAGAGGAAACTATCATATGTTTTGGGATTGTACCCTTAGTCAGGGATTTTGGCAGGACCTTAACATGTTGTTGAACAGAAAACTGAATACTCAACTCAAATTTAAAATTGAATTTATTTTATTTGGCTGCTTTGATGATACTTTGCCTATTAAAAAAACATATATCTTCAACTTTATTGTACTTTTAGCAAAATTCCATGTCCACACCAGCAAATTTTCAAAACAAAAACCCAACCTGACTGTCTTCCTTGCATATTTAAAATTCTACCTTGACACTTTAAAACTTTGCAGTAACCCCAAAGCTGTGAAGACAAGAACGCTATGTGTTGAATTTGATTTCATTTAATGTACATTTTTCTTATTTTTATTTATTTTTGAATTTTGTGAATTGTATGATTTATTTCTCTGCCTTTTTATATCTGTTTTATACTATGAGATGCACACTACCTCGAGCGTACATTGTTGTCGATGAAATTGTGAACTGTTATTGTTGAATTTTGTAAATAAAGTTAAAAAAAAAGATGTTACGAGTGTAGTAACCCAAGAACTACATTACCCAGCATGCAATATGGGTTGGGAGCATGCGCGGAAAACCACAGGTACGTCGCGGTGTGGATTTTGCGTTCTCAAGTAAATACACAAGCCTATCTACAATACGATGTGTAAACAGCGATCCATGTTTTGATGCCGACGCCAAGACAATACGGTGCCGTCCTCTTGTGAGGAGGGCCGAATCTACACAGAGCCGAAAAGGATCCATTTTCAAAATATAGCTGTCATTCCCCCCTTGATCTCCCTCCTCAGCTCCCTGATGGATGGCCGGATGGATGGATGGATGGATGGATAGATAGATAGATAGATAGATAGATAGATAGATAGATAGATAGAGGGCTTAAGAAATGTACAAAGATACAGTAGTAGCATTGTATTTGATGGCAGATGTACGATTTGGCATTTGGTAATTATCCATACAATTTAGCCAGTTGGTATATCAGTCGTCAAAACAAGAAATGTACAGTCTTTGACAACCAGGCAGTGAACTAGAGGGGATTATTTTAAAATAAAAAAACACTTAGCCTAATGGATGGAAATAATGAATAAACTTGGTCAGGCGTACACAAGTATCTTACTCTTTCTGTTATTTTTTGGGGGGGAACATAAAGAAGCAAAAGGTCAAAGTCACTCAGAAAAAAAAAATAAAAAAAACTTGAAACAAAATGGGGCCATAGGGCCAGGTGTAATATAAGTCACAGTACACTCACTGAGCACAAAAACGGCTTTTAAAAGTTAGTTAAAAATGTAACATTTTATTCTTCTGTCTACCAGCTAAACTTTTTATTATGTATACCTGACCCAATGATTGATATTACATAATTCTTAGTTTTAATATATTTTTATGCTTTGAATGCCCAGTTTTCGTCATGGTGCCACCTTTTTTAGATCAAAATTAAACAAAAAAAAAAGAAAATCAATAAATTACAAAGTAGATGTTTTTATGAATGGATCATCACAGCCCCTAGGATATATCATTTATTAATAGCAACAATGATTTTTATGCATTATTACTCTTTGTGCAGTGTTAAATATTCATATTCCACCATCTGGTGGAAAGTAGAAGAAGGATCGATTCCAAGACAAAAGCCAAGATTGACACCAACCCAGATATAATAAAATGAATGTGTTATTATTTAATGGAAGTGAGATCCAAAGCTGCAGTTAAACTGTTTTAGTTGTTTTTTCATTTTCTGTAATAACAGTTTGAGTGTAACACTTATTTGTACACAGTGTATTTTAGACTTACTGTAGGAGCTGAACTGGAAATAATGAAATCAAATGAAAATGCACAGTTGTTGCAAATTGCATGCCGCATGCATGAACACAGCCAAATTTACATAAAAAAGAATGGAAAAGTGCATTAAGTGTGTACAATAGTCATTAAGCACTGAATATTATGAGTTTACTTTTCTTTGTCAAGTTGAAATAGGCATTAGCTGAAGTGGGATGAGTTAAGAGTTTATTTGTCCCAGTAGTCTGTATGGTTACGATCAATGACATTTGACCCAAACAATAAAATATAACAACAAAATTGCAATTTGTCCTGTTATAGATCCTGTAACAAATGACACTGTAAAAAAAATAGTGAAGAATGTATTCTTGTTACCCTGACAGTCATAGTTATTTAAAAGTAGACAGAAAAATGTATTGGATGTAAGAATATAGATCAACCATTTTTCCCAAGTAATCTAATGTGTAAGTACATATAAAGCACACACAGTGATTGCAGTGAATGTGATTACTTTACTCACTAAAAATTGTATTACTATAAGTCGTACTGATCTTTGTATCAAATGCTATATGGACTTTTTGTTTGAGTGTCAAGGGATTCACTGTGGCTATATGATAAGTATGACTGAAAGAACATCACAATATTTATCTATAGTATCTCCGTGCAGTACTGTCATTTGACAACCAGAGAGTCAATGTGATAACAAGATCTTATGTAATAACATTAGAAAATAAATCACAGATGAGTAATTTTCTTTTCCTGTTAAATGTTTTATCATAAAGGTTTTCAAGATTGAACTCACTCAGGATTAGAAGAAAAGATCTGTATATTCCTTGGTTACTGAATAAATATTTTTTACATTCATTCTAAAGCATTAACAGTATTCATGCAGATATTTCTTAGCAGCGGTGGTTAATTTAGATTGTAACTAATTAAATGTTTGTGTTGATATTAAATCTCAGGAGCATTTTTTCCAGGACTAGCCAACGTCTGTCTCTGTGACAAAGTCGATACAGTTAAAGGTATATGGAATAGTATCTGTTTTCTTGCATTTGTCTGTTTGTTTGTGTGTGTGCAAGACAACTCAGAAAGCTTATGAGGGATTTGTATACATTTTTTAGAGAATATTGTTCATAGCCCAAGGAAGAAGTGATTGTATTTTGATGATGGTTTGAATTTGAATGCAAATCTAAGAACCCTTTTGGACAATGTGTTGACATTGCACAATATGGGTATATTTCCGCATTATCCATTGCACTTGGTTAACAATGTTAGAAATGCCTTGGCACCCCAATCGGCATTGAAAATCTTAAATTATTAGTAACATTATTATTTTTCATTATATTTTGAACCTTCTTATTGAAAGTGTTCATTATTTCCCTTCCCCGTTATTATTGAAAAAAGTAATATTCAGACAGTTTCTATTATTGTCTGAAAAAGATAGAATAAAACTGTAGTTTAAAGAGGACATATCATGCTTGTTTCTCCTTTTCACTATGCCAGACTAGGCTGCCTGGAAAGCATTTCTGCCCTCAGTACAACTCATTTAGTTCCTTCTTTGCCCCACAACAGCGTTCTCAAAATCCTCATTTGAGGCCATTATCAAGCACTTGTTGAAACACTTCGTCTCAAGGGTGACCTAAAGTTACCTTGCAATTTCACAGCCCTTTGTGCTCTGATTGGACAGTTCAATCAAGTGTTGAGCCAGCCTGTCCTTTTCCTGCTGTATTTTCCGGCAGGCTCAAAACCACATATGAAGTCCCCCCTACAGGCCAGAGCTGATAATTAGAAGCTGTGAATGAGGGAGTTTTATACAGCTGCTGCTGAATGTGTTCCTCGGTAAGGGTTTGGGGCTGACGGATATCACAGAGGAGAAAGTGTTTTATCAGATTACTCCAATAAAAAGAAAGGTACCTCGTGATGTCATGACGTTTGAAATCTCGCGGACAACTCGCAATGACCTATTTTCAGAGGCATCAAATCTCGTTCTAGGATATCAGAAAAAATACAATATCTAATTTTTTGAAATCTTGTTTTCAAATTTATTGTATTGTATGTAAGTATTAAATCATGCATCAGCATGATATGTCTCCTTTAAAACAAGTGCCTGTGAACCCTCCTATCCATCTAAATGACCTTACCTGACATGTCAAAGTGGAAATGACAAATGATACAAGTAATGAAGTAACTGCTCCTGCATCTACTTATGCTACTTGAAGTGATTAATGAATGTTTGACATTTTAAATGCTTCTTTGCAATCTGAAAGTTTGAAATAAAAATTGGAGTGTAATGTTGTCCCCTGATTCAAACACTAAGGAACAACAATGCAAGTCTTGCATTTGACAGATATATTTTTGGTCATATTTGAGCACACTATTTAATCATCCATTGATTATCACAATTAATTTCATTTCAAAGAAACCCCACAAAGACACTTTGTTCATTATTTCACATCTCAGTGTCAGCCTTAATGTGTAACTTATTGTTTGAAATAGTAACTGTTTTTCTGTTTTACTTTTACAAATTAATAATAATAACCAACAACAAGACAACGTTTGAAAGTTGCACCCTGCCAAGATGTTTGTACATGACCAATGCACTGCAAATAGACTTAAAATGCTTGAGAGTAGAAATATGAAGCATGTCACAGCTATTTTTCATATCTTCCCCCAGTCGGGCTTAAAGAAGTCTTAAAGATGGATTAAGATTGACTTAGTGCAAAACAAATGCTAAGATGTATTAGTTATGAATTAGTATATGGCTGAAAACTGTGTACAGAGTGAACTACTTTCAGAGGAGATCTTTTCATGTGGTTTATTTTCCTCCACTGCACATGGGTGGGTCTTAAGTAGAATCCTTTGAGCTGGTGATTTTTACTCAGGGAACATGAGGCAGAGCTAAATGGAGCTCTGTATTTCTGGAGGAAATGGGCGTTCACCCTGGAAAGTTTGCATGGAGTGACAAAAAAATAAAGGGGGTGTGGCAAGACTGGAAAGGCGAGGACCACCTAGAGGGACACAGTCGTAGCATGGTGAGGTTGATCCTGGGCTCTGATCAGAAGGGAACAAGAAAAAGCAAGAGTGAGTCCTAATTTTAACATTTTTCATAAGTTTCGATGACTAGACTACTTATAAATAATTATTAACTTCATTTCAAGCCAGTCATCCAATATGTTTTTATATCAAGGTGATGCCATAAGATCCATATTTATTCTGTCAGATATCTAGTCTCCCAAAGTAAGGTAACTTTTCTTTACCACCCACTATTTAAAGTGGCTATTAATATAACATGTACATTGTGTTTTTAATGCATGCCTGTTACTCATCTGTGACTGGGGAAGTTAGTGTAATGACATCATTAAATGATAATCAGACTTCCACCACCCACCCAGTTGGGATTTCTCTACTCAGACTATCTCAGTGCATGTCTCCTGACTGTTGACTAATATGACTCACTGAAACTGATAGATTCTGCATCTTTCTGACTGTGTTTTACTTCTGAGGATGCAATATTAACCTTGTTAAATCATGTGCTCTGCCACAGACATCAATTCCTATGAATTTACAAGCAGAGCAGCTTTAATGAAATCAAAATAAAGAGGGAATAACGGGCTGTTTACCTCTCACACTGAAAAACTGCTTTGCATGAGGGCAGAGGGGTTAATTGGATAAATATTGTGGGACCATTCAGATTTCAGTTGGCCCACCCTGGCTTCTCTGCAGGTTTCTGTATGATGGCAACACCCAGGCCAGTCAGAGGAAACTTAAAAAAAAAAACTTAATGCTCCCAGTTTTGATGCCTGGTCTTATGCAACAGAGGCCCGTCTGTTTAGTTGCTCAGATTTTCCATTATATGTTTGAAGGAAAAACAGGAACATTTCCATACACTGATTTTCACTGTGGAATCGACAAACATGTTCATTTGGTCACACACCATTTCCTTTCTAACTTTGCGCGCAGTTGCTCAGGAAGCCTATATTTAAGCAGTCTTGTTTGTTTTTACAGGGATTTGAAAATGGCTTACCTCCTTATGTTTGTGACCCTGCTGCATCTCATCACACTAGCAATGTTGTTCATTGCAACCATGGAGAAGGTAGAAGTCTAATTCAGAGCATGATATTTCTGTGCTAACTGTATTATTACTACTATTTTTTTTTTAAATCATCAAATAAAAGTCCTGAATCGAAATGTGCATGTTTACCAAGTACATAAAAGTACAAGTATTACTGGTTAATTCATCTAGTTATGTCTTAAAAAAACCATTTTAGTGCTGATACTCTGAGTTTTACTTTTTCCTACAAACATTGATATAATATTATAAAACATATAACATGAAAGGCAAAAAGTCACTCTCAGCTATTTGTCAATAATATTTACTCACAACACTCCTTTATGATCCAGCAACGATGGAAGAGTGACACAGTTACTAAAGCAAGTTCGGTCTCAATGAAATAATTACCATACCCATTTTCTTGAGTTTACTTTTACAGAAAAGGCAAGTCTCTCCACATCTGACTTTTGCAATGTCCTTTTTTTAAAATTATTTTGTGATTTGCAAGTTTGTTTTTGTTTAATTAGTCTCTTTTCAATTTTTGTAAATTTGAACCAACAGAAAACTGCATTTTAAAAGGTAAAACATAATAATCAGAATGTCCTATCTGTCCTAACAGTCCTGGTGGGTGTGGGACAGCATGGAGAACTCAGATCTGTGGTACAACTGCAGGTTCGACAACTCTACAGGGACCTGGTTGTGTACATCCTCCAGAGAATCCGGTATGTCACAATTATATATACCTTACCCCCATTAAAGGGGCACTAGTGAGAAACAAGCATTGTATTTTGGTTTTGGGATATGCTGAAAGTTGAGTCAGGAGTTCAATTCATTTTTTCCCCCACTGGATCAGTTTCAAAGCCAGAATTGATTTAAACACCTCTCTTTATCTTCAATGCAATTTCCAGATTTTCAGCTAGATCAGGAAATGTAGACTCATGATGGTAACAACATACTTTGCTTAGAAATTCATATTTTGGAAAATAAACATCTCACCTGAAAATTCTTCTAGATCAGATTTCTGCAATTTACCCTTGGAGAAATTTATTTCAAACAGAAAAATGAAGTCAATGCAAATAAATATGGAGACATCTGGGACCAGTTTAACTGTCCCCAAATGTCCCTATATATCCCTGTATATAGATTTTCAGGTTTGTTGCTCAAAAATTCACAAAGATAGTGGGCTTTGGCATGCCTATGAATCCCTATGTTTATTGCCTATTTCAGACCTCTTCTGTTGTAGTTCCTCAGGAGCTGTGTCAGACCCTTCTCTTGAGAAATGGGCATCCAGCACTTAAAATTATTCCCTCCTCTGGAGCCACCTGTGGCCAAAACAAACACCTGGTCCAAGGACTATCAGAAGATATTTTGTATCATACTTACTAGTAGAATAACTAAATAATAACTGTTTTGGTTCAGTTTATTGTTTGGCTTCATAAAAGCTGTCCATTTTGAAAATGACACTAGTTTTGATCTGTAGACTGAAAATTCTCATTAGTTTTAGATGCATTTAAGTAATTTTTACCCTTCAGCCTTATTTAAGTTTACTGAACACAACAAAATTTCAATCAAATTTGGTCAATAATAATTTAATTAGTTTTCGTGAATATTTGTAGCCATACATTTTCTCTTGTCAAGCATATTTGACAGATCAAACTTAAACAATACAATTAATGTTTATTTTGACACTCATATAAATGCAATCTTAATACTGAATTTGATTAAGATAAATATAACAATGAAAACATAATTATACATTGATTAAAGGACTTCAACATGAGGTGAAGTATGTTCTTGGTGGGTTTGTTTGACTGTGTGTAACAGGTTACGTGTCTCCTTTAATGAGAAGTCTTCCATTCATCAATCCATGATACAAGATACAAGGTAGTTTCTTTTTCATTGTACAACAGGTTGCATAATAAAATTAAATTGTGGCTCCAAGACAAATAATAGTACCCTATTGGTTCTGTGTAGGCAACTCACCTCCCAGATACCACAGATCCTTGGATGGTAGCGGGGTGGGATGGGCACCAACAATGTTTTCGGCAGTTTTAATCACTCTTTGCAGGGTCTTCCTGTTCTGGGCTGTGCACACTGAGTGAGAGGCAGGGTACATCCTAAACTGTTTGCCAGCCAATCACAGAGCCACACAGAGAGACAGTCAGCCATTCACACTCACACCCAAAGGCAATTTCCAGTCACCAACCTTTCCAGCCCCCCAATGGCTATTTTACCATCAAACCAGCGGAGCCTTTTGACTTCTCGAGGAGAAGTGGATTAGGAGACTTGAGTGATTGAGACTTGCAAGTAGTTTGAACATCTCCTGAAGCCAACCAGCTGAACACTCTAGTTTACTGCAGGGAGAAGAGGCTGATGATGTGCTAAGAGGACTGGATCTAACAAGGGAGCAGCAGCAGTGGTACGATGCAGTAAAAACAGGATTTGACATGTATTTTGTCCCAAAGAGAAATGTGATATATGAACAGGCCAAATTCAGCAAGAGAGTACAGCAGCCGACTGAAACTGTGGACACTTTTATCACGACACTATACACACTGGCAGAGAACTGTGAGTATGTTGCAATTCATGATGAACTTTTGAGAGACAGATTAGTATCTGGCCTTAAAGATTTATCTTTGTCATAGAGGGTGCAGCTTGATAAAGACCTCACTCTCACGAAAGCTATTGCTATGGCTAGACAATCAGAGGAAATAAAATGTCAACAGACTGATTTGAGAGGTGACATGTCTAACAGCAAGACGACTGTAGATGCTATGCATTTCAAAAGAGGGTAACAGCAAAAAAAGAAACTCAAAGGTCTTACCCAAGGAAAGCCAAAACTGAAGCACAGTAAAGGAGGTTTCAAATCATTCCCAAAATGTGGTAAATGTCCTTTCCATCCAGTGCTTAATTGTCCTGCTAAGAGCGCAGACTGCCACAATTGTGGAAAACGGGGACACTATGGAAAAGTATGCAGGTCAACGAGTACTGTGAACGAGGTGTCTAAGGACATAGATGGACTGTTTCTCAGGGAAATGGCTGCAGGACATGATCCATTTGAAATAGATACAGGGGCCAATGTCACTGCAATTCTTGAGCTGCTGTATAAGAGACTGACCCACAAAGATGTAAAGCTTGAGGAAGCTAAGAAACCACTTTATGGTCCTGGTGGAACAAAACTAACTGTCCTCGGGTCGGCCACAGAAACCCTTAGATACCATGACAGGAGCACCACAGAGAAGATCTTTGTGATGAGAGATCTGCAGGTGGCACTGTTGAGCAGACCAGCTTCAGTGAAATTCAATCTAGTGGCAAGACTCAATTCTCTGGACTCCGAGATATTGAGAAAGACTTATTCTAAACTCTGTGATGGGCTCGGATTGGTTCAAAAACCATACACAATTAAGCTGAAGCCTGATGCAGTTCCATTTTCTCTGAAAGTGCCATGTCGGAGTTGGAGAGAATGGAGAGATTGGGGGTCATAAGCAGAGTGGAAGAACCTACGGACTGGTGTTGTGGTATGGTTGTAGCTCCATAAAAGAACAAAGAGGAAGTCCGCATCTTCGTGGATGTAACACCCCTAAATGAGTCAGTCTGCCGAGAAAAAAACATTCTTCCTTCTGTTGACCAAACCTTAGGCATGCTCACAGGAGCACGCTAAGTTGGATGCAAATATGGGATTTTGACAGATTCCCCTGTCTAAAGAATCAGCTCTCTACACCACCTTCATTATGCCATTTGGGTGTTACCACTTCAACAGGTTGCCTTTTGGTATCTCCTCTGCGCCAGAGCATTTTCAGAAGAGAATGGTTACTTAGGTCACAGCTGACCTTGAAGGCGTTGTGTGCACCATGCATGATATCCTCATCTGGGGAGCTACAAAGGAGCAGCATGATGCGAGAGTGAATATTGTTATAGAGCGGGCTGAAAAAGCAGGTATCACACTCAATATGTCCGAGTGTGAGTTTGGGAAAACAGAGGAGAAGTTTCTCGGCTATATCATCTCAGCATATGGCATGAAACCAGACCCGGACAAAACAAGAGCTGTGCAAGAAATGAAAGAAGCAACAAACGTAAGCGAACTCAGAAGTTTCTTAGGCATGATAAATCAGCTAGGAAAGTTCATCCCAAACTTGGCTGAAAGAGACAAACCACTGAGGGACTTGCTGTATAAAAAGAACTGGAGCCATGAGCAACAGAGGGCATTTTCAAGTCTTAAACAAGAGCTCTCATCTACACCGGTACTCAAGATATATGACCCAAACAAACAGCTAAAAATATCAGCTGATGCCTCATCCTATGGACTTGGGGATGTAATGCTGCAAAAGAAAGGAGATGTTTGCTTGCCAGTCACTTATGCTTCCAGTTCGCTGACAAACAGAGCAACGCTATGCATAGCTGGAAAAAGAAGTACCAGCACTAACCTGGGCTTGCAAGAGGTTTAGTGAGTTCATTCTCGGCTTCAACAGAAGACACAGGGCAAAGGATCTTACAAAGCTGTCACCTGGAGACCAGGGCCCGTATTCTCAAAGCATTTCATCTTACCACTAGGAGGATCCCTAAATGACACTAAAAGTTCCTAAAATTTTTCTTTAAAACCTATTCACAAAGCTGCTGAGACTAACTCTTACTAAGGAATTCAGAGAGCTCTTAAGCTAAAAGAAAGGGGTGGAGCCGACCCTGTTGCTATGGATGATGTCATGTTTCAGGAACCACTTGACTTACAATGCCTACAGTGATTGGCTGGCAGGGAACGTGTCTTTTTGAGAACTTTCTACACAGAAATCACTCAATTTAGAGAAAGATGTCATGTTGCCTTCAAATAAAAAAATGTAGGTTACTGATTAAACATTAAACCAAGATTAATTTACTGACTAGTCAAGTATGTGTTCTGCTAATTTTAAGAAGCTGTATCTGGTCAAACGGTTATCAGATATACATATAAGCAGCCTCTTAATATCTGGGACCCTGGAATAACCATGGCAGAGAAAACATCAGGTAAAAGAAAGCACAAACCAAACTGGATGCAAGACCAGCTTTTCCTCTTACCCAACTTATCCATGAAAGAAAGAACATTATCAAAGGAAAATATGGATCAGGGATAGCCTCACAATTGAAAAAGAAGCATGGGAACAAATTTGCTTTCAAATAAATGAGGCTTTCCCTCTTTTGACCAGAACCACTGTTTTTGAGAGAATCTTAAGGCCACATGAAGTTTGTAGCTTTTGACTGTGCAGAACGTTGGCGTCCTCTGTGCACTATGTGCCTCAGCATCTGCGGACCCCACTCTGTGATTTTACATGGCCTTCCACTTTGGGGCTTAGTGCTGATGTTCCCAATCACTCCCACTTTGTTATAATACCATGAACCTGTGAAATTTAGCAATGAGGAAATTCATGACTGGACTTTTTACACAGGCAGCATTCAATACACCTGTATGCAGATACTCTTTCATGTAATAATGTTTTTAATGTTAAAATATATTTATTATTTTTATCATGAACTTTCAAATTTACAGTTCGAATTAAAAGAGAAAAAATAGAAAAGCAGATTTGGATGTCTTGATTAAGATGTCATATTGTAGATATTTTACTTGAATTCCTGAAGTGAAAAATCAGTTTTTATGGCCTGAATGATATATTTGATTAATTATAAACTTTTACATGCCCAGTGAGTCAACCCATAGAAGGAGAAAAAAAATCCAGATTTTTTGAAGTTTTGAAAGAGTTATAAATTCTGTATGTTTTTTTGTTACTAAGACAGGTGGTCTGATACCTTTGTTAAGCACAGAGATAAAAGTAGAGAGGGACAGAATTGTCTGAACACTGGTTGACAAAAGACATGCACTAAACATGCATTTCATTTATATTTTATAATCAATGTTTTATTCATATCAGGGAAACCATGTAATAAAATAATGTTTTGCCAAACTTGACATTTTGTCTGGAACTTTTCACAGGTATAATATGATATACTGAAACTCAGTGTTGGAAGTAATGCATAATAAAAGTAATGTGATTACTGTGATGCATTCCTTTTTTCTGTGATGTAGTAATCTAAGGCATTACAAAAAAGTAAATATTTTACTTGCAAGTTACAATGCATTTTTAATTGAACCTGAAATGAAGAGGTGTTTTTGTTTGTCTGTTTAAATACTAATTTGCCAAATACTCTGTGAGATCAGCAGAGGAGAAAAGTCCTCCACTAGGCCTAGAGTTACAGAATCTCTAACACAATTTACCAAATTTTAATCTTTTGTCTGTTTTTGCTGTGATCGTTTCTTGTATTATGCCATGAGCCATCAATGTGGCTATTATATTCTACTGTTTTTAGCCTTAAGTCAAACTCAGAGTCAGATAGCCACCACATCACCCCTCACTGGATGTGTAATGAGAATAATGAGCAACATTTAGAATGCCATATCCATATTTCCTGTTACTTTGATTTTCATTCATGATTTTAATCATTTGCTTAATCTAATGGGGGACGTGGGAGCTCAGTGGTTGGGGTGTGCAGATGCTAAGTATAATGTTGTGTTTGTATCTTTTTGTTGTTTATTGACTTTCAACTATAGGGTGGAACTTAATCATTAAGAAATAAAAAAGGGACACAAGCAAATGATGAAATGTAGCCCTGAGACTATTTCTAAATGTGGACATATTTTTTACCCTAGAGTGGCTCCAGGCAGTTCAAGTGCTGATGGTCCTCTCAGTGGTCTTCTCATCTGTCTCCTTCTTGGTGTTCCTGGGTCAGCTGTTCACCATGTCAAAGGGGGGTCTCTTCTACTTCACTGGGCTATGTCAAGTTTTTGCAGGTAGGAACAATCTGATGATCCCTTAAAGAAGGGACATTTTGAAACACCTCCGCAATTAAGACCTGGCCTTCAGTATGGCCTTTCTGTATTGAAGGTTCAGTAAAACTGGAGCACTGTACTTCAGAGTACTTTTTAATGGAGTGGATCTGCAGGAAACTCCTTCAAATATTTCCAGTCCGTGGTAGTCAGCGTCTTCTTTTACTATAAAGCGGTGTGCTGGGGGAGCAGCAAATCCAAAAAGGACGCATCCATGCTGTAGAAACCGATCAGGTGGGCCAGCTCTGTGGTTGGCATGAAGCTGGACTCTCAGGTGACAGTGGCAGACAGTGGCAGACAAGGGGACACTAGACAAAGTGCTGGGCAGCATGGTGGCGCGGCATAGGGCAGCCAGGGCCTTTCTGGGTGAACTGTATGCATTCCGGCTTCCTCCCACAGACTGACACCATGCTCATGAGGTTGACTGGTGACTCTAAATTGCTCTTAGGTATGAATGTGATCGTGAATGGTTGTCTGTCTCTCTGTGTGGCCCTGCTACTGACTGGCAACCGGCTCAGGGTGTACCCCCCTCTAGCCCAATGACAGCTGGGATAGGCTCCAGCCCCCTGTGACCCTGAAAGGCTATGCAGTACAGAAAATGAATAAATTACATTTCTTTCTTTATTTATTCATTTATTTAATTATTGATTTATTTTAATATGCAAGTTGTTTTCACTTTTATGATATCCTGTGTTCTTTCTTTACCTGTGTACTACTATGCAATGTTACTGGAATCTTAATTACCTCAAAGGTGTCTTACCAAGGGATTGATAAAGTTCTTTAATATCTAATCTAAACATATCTAATTATTTCACAGTCGAAGAACAGTTAAAGTTAAATTGTTAGCCTAAAAATGCACAGATTTAGTGTCTGAGTTTTGATTTGCATGCAGAACAAAACAGCATTTATCTCGTTGCAGTCTGCACCAGTTCCAACACCATTATTTTCTATTTTTCTTTGTTAGGTTTGACTGCCCTCTCAGCCGCTCTCATCTACACATTACACAACAAGGAAATCCTTCAGGACTCCAGAGAACTGACTAAGGGGCACTTTGGCTACTGCTTCCACCTGGCCTGGGTTTGTGTCCCCTTGTTGCTGTGCAGTGGGCTCATATATGTCCACCTACGTAAGAGGGAGTGACATAAAAATAACAATCTACATTTAAGAGTCAGTTATGGAAAATATTTAGTACTGCTGTTTGCTTACAATACTGTTATATTTCAGGTGGCAGTCTTCATCGTGTGATTTTTGGCCTGACATTGATGTATGATAAACTTATGACATCCAGTTGTATATTTTTTATTAAAGAAATTATAGTTATCTGGTTAATAAACCATAAACCTTTTATATCAATTCAAAGTAACCTCACATTGCTTTATTGTGTGATGTTGTAGTACTATGATTCTCAATGACTGAGTTGGAACCAAAAACTTTGCTGTGTTGTTTCACAGCAAGTCAAACAAACAATGTGACAATATGCCTGTGACACACTTGTTACCTTTAAAGAGCAGAGCTGATTTTCATAGATAATGCAACATTGAAAAAAAAACTGAATTTGTAAAAATCGTAAGTTTGAGAATTTGGTGGATGTTGAGTTCTGACCAAGAACAAAAGTAACAAGGATGACTTGGGCAGTACAAAAGACGTTATATCTGTTTTTTTTTATAAAGCAAACTTTGAGAATTTCCTACAGTCTTGTTTGTAGAATTTGATTTGCTGTTGCTTCAATAAATCATCACACATAATTAAGTTCTCTCAATTTAGTTGTAACCCCAACTTGTTATGACAATAAATTGTTTTTGATACAACAGTGTGTAAGACGTTATAGCTCAGAGCTCTTTTCAGGCCTATTTTGTTTGTAGTAAAAATGTGTGTTTTTCTTTTTATCCATAGACTGAAACAGGAGTGAAAAGTACAGAGAGTGAATATATTTTGTCATGTTACCGCTATATCATATAGCCTATGTATCATTACTTTTTTGAGAAGCGTAAAACTGAAAGTTAAGTTTTCTTTCTTTTAACTTTACATGTCATTCATGGCTTAGTAAAATAATGACCTTAGTGGTAAAAGAAATTCATGCTGTCCATAATCTATTTAAACTTCAAGTAAGAGATGTATTATTATGGGGTAAAAAAAGATTAAATAAAGGGTAAATCAGTAAAGGTGAAATTAAAAGTTATTTAAAGGTATAAATGCATATTATCTTTAAAGTAATACCTGTATGAAGCAAAGTTTTTTTTTCAGTTTAAATTGCTCAGTGCAGTGAGACTGTCAAAAAAATAATCAAGAAAACATTTTTTTCAAGAAATGTATTTTCATACATTTGATTTCCTTTCTGCACTAAAAACATACAACTTGCACTGATGTAACTAAACAAGTCATCCCTGGGATAGTCTGTTTTACGTTAATAATATGGTGAGTCTTATCAATGAAGAGGGAGACATTTTTTATTTGCATATGCATACAGTGGCCAATAGATGATGTGTATAAATATAAATTTGTTTCTGTGTGGTTGAGTGACAGAGAAGCAACAGCAGGGGTAGATTCATCTCACTGCACTGCAGGTCTGAGAGGTTTAGGAGAACCTTTGTTCCCTTAGCCATCAGAATGTACAACACCTCGGGCAAAGGCAGTGGCTTATGACCTGAACTTTTTATTATCATGGCTATTTGCTCTAGCCAAACATATTATTGCTTCTAGATTCCCCAAGGGGATTAAAAGAGTATTTTATCTATCTATCTATCTATCTATCTATCTATCTATCTATCTATCTATCTATCTATCTATCTATCTATCTATCTATCTATCTATCTATCTATCTATCTATCTATCTATCTATCTATCTAGACTTTTAACTCTAAACATGTAGGGTGTCAAAGAGTAGAAATAGGTCATCATGAGGAGCAATAGTAACTGAAGAAGAGAAATAAAATTTGATGTGATGTAAACTGGCAGAAATTAGAGCAGGTGTCACTGCGAGTGAATGGTGCAAGCTAGTAGCTGAAGATGTGTGCATGCTGAAGATAATAGTTTTAAATTCATGTTAGCCTTTATGCATAGTTATCAGAGACATTCAGGCTGCTGCTGAAGTGTTTGTTCTTCAATTTGTCATTTCACATCACAACATTAAGAACCTGCTTCTCTCAAGCTGGCAGCATTTTATTTGTTCAGGCATGAAAGCAGAGAAAGAGGCTTCTTTTAGTCACTGGCTGCTATTTTGGACATGTTGTCAAAAGCAACTGGTGCACTGCGGTCTGGTGCGTGTCAGTTAGAATCACTCTGCTCCACAGACTTCAGACAAGGTATGAGGCAGTTTTACAGTGTAGTCAATTTCTATATCCACAATGATATTCTGCATGGCCACCCTTCATTTTCAGTCAAACACACACCTGTGTGTGAAAATGAGTACATTATCATTTTCTGTCTTTCAAGTGTGAGCAATTAAAAATGACACATGCCTCAGGAGGAAATCAGGGAAAGCACCTGCATTTTATGTCAAAATACAGTTTGCAGGACATATGAAAGGGACCTCTGTGTTTAAAGTTCACAGACCAGAGAAAGTTCTTTAAAATATATAAATCCTTGTTTGCGAAGTTAAAATGCATTGCCCGTATTTCTTTCTTTCTTGTCTCAACTTGTAAGTTCAGTCTATTGTGTTCACTTGCTGCAACTTTAAGTGTCCCTCAACCCTCTAGGCTGTTTCATCTTGAAAGCCCTCATACAAATCAGGAATTGAAGACTTATTCTAAAGAAAAAGAATGTGTTTTTCAACTAATGTGACTCTGCTTTTGCAGAGCTGCTTTCAGCCATTAATAATACACTTTCAGATACAGAGACAAACCAGAGCACTTTCTCTATTAGAAATGGACAGTCTAAATATCCTTTTGAAGTGGCATTTATGTAACAGATACACGGTACACTGAGCCATCTTCAAAAGAAAAACTGAAAAAGAAGTGTGAGGGCGTTCGAATCATATAAAAATTGTTTGCCCCAAAACAGCCACTGTACACTGACCAGTCTCTCTGAAAAAAGGCATTCCTTATTCAAATCTGTGCATTTCTCTCTTTTTTTGTGTGTGTCAGTAATGACTTCAGGTAAAGTTACTACCAGACCAGGTTTTTTCATTGATGTGACAAAATATGATGTGGTGAAGAAAAAAGAGCATTTTTTGGTAGCTTCAATGAGAGAGCTTCTGGGCATTGTTATTTGCACAAACAATTCATATTAAAAATAAAATTTAAAGAATTATTTATCCAACTGAAGCATGTATCTGAGGACAACATGGATTCAAGCCATTTGCACAAGGACGGGTTTAGTCTCTTGTTGGATGGATCTAATATCCACATGTACAATGTGTAGGCCTTTTGTGTTTTCTTAAGAATCAGATATTGATATTTTTTTTATGTTGAACTTATTGTAGTAAAAGGGGTTATGCTGTTTGTCTATGCTCATTATGCTCCTAATGCTACAATATTAGTTTGATCTCTGTAAAAACAAAATAGACAGTTTAAAATAGGTCCATTCAACAAGTTGCCTTTCACATGGATTCATGCATAAAATGTAGCTAAGTCCTCTGCAAATTTAAAAAGCAAAGGATGTTTGAATTATAAATTTGATATATATCTATATATATATATATACATATATATATATGTATATATATATATGTCTGTGTGTGTGTGTGTGTATGTGTATGTGTATGTGTATGTGTATATATATATATTATATATATATACTTCACAAAAAAATAGAATATCATGAAAAAGTTCAATATTTTTTATCACTCATTTCAGAATTACCAAAATTTCAAGCAATAAATGTTTAAAATGTTTCACCCTATCTGCAATGAATCTATATAATATATGGGTTTCACATCATGTGTATATATATATATATATATATATATATATATATATATATATATATATATATATATATATATATATACATATATATATATAGATAGATAGATAGATAGATAGATAGATAGATAGATAGATAGATAGATAGATAGATAGATAGATATGTAAGTATGTATATATTTATATATATATTGTATGTAGACAATTGTCTGATACTTTTCTTTTTACTATGAATTGGCCTTCATCTTTCTTAATCCATTAACAATAATAGCCCAACTGCATTATTTAACTTTATATTGAGGAATTTTATGTCTTTAATGGAAATGACTTCTTTTTTTTAGCTGTGGCATCATAGTTTTAAATGCAGCTTTTTCCTAGTAATTGCAGGCTGTAGGAAGTGAGTGCAATGCTGAGCCAACTGTAGCCAATTGAGTTATGAGGGCCTGGGCAAGAGTAAACATGTTACAACCAAACCTGGTCTCCCCTACCCTGTGATCATTTGACTAACCGAATCTTTTGATGTACTACCTTAATAGCAGGCTTATCGCCAAGATAGCAATAGTTTTACCTGAGATCTTATTTGTTTCAAGACTCCTATGCGCGGACACGACTGCACGAGCTGCTGTGCGCGTGGTTACCATGGTGATCGTAGGTTAACAGGTTTAACAAACTGGGGTTTACCTTTAGCTTATTCCACGTTCTAAAAAATTTCAATCAGTAAAATCGTCTTAGTCGAATCCATTAACACTATAATGGAGGGTGAACCTCGAGTGTTTGGATTGACATCCAAGATTATTCCTCTCGCTTTACCCAAAGGAGCAGAAAAACTGTGTGAACTTTGTCAGAGACCGGCTAACCTGCAGTGCGTCGAGTGTGGGGTCACTTTTTACTGGTAAGAATGAGTCAGCGTCCATTGCTTGCTTTATTGATACCACATGCCGGTATTGTTTGTTGTTGTATTTACTTGGTGGAAGCGTACTTTTTCCCAGGAGACACTAAAGCAAGTTTTGTCCTTACGTGTCGGCCTGGTTCAGCTATGTCTCCGTTTTGACGCTAGGTGGCAGTGTTCGCCATGTTTGCTTTTACAGCCTAAAATTGCAGAACACGTCGGCAGTGTTCAGTCAGGGCGTTCATGTGACTATGGACAGCGAGGGGGAGAGGAACAGCTGGAAATGAAATTGACACAAGGGTTTTTTTTGTTCATGTGTCTGAGACTGTCTGTCTAATCGTTTTAACTGTTCACCATCGGCATTTTATGTAAACCGCCGTCTTTTGCAGGGGTATCCGAGCCTGCCGACTCAAAAACAGATCATAAGACAGAGCTGGGTGAAATCCGTGTTGGCACAGTGTGGGGAGTGAAGAGGAGCATGTGGTGACATCCCTTCCTGCAGGGATTTATGTAAAGGGATGAGCCACTAAACCCAGTTTCTTAAAGGGAGCTTACAACCACTTAATGTGCTGGCTTCCCCCTGAGCCTCCAAAATAAACTGCTTGTTTTGCACCTTTCTTAAATAAAACGGAAATGTGTTTCCTTATCTAAAATATGTGACTCATAAAATAAAAGGATAACAATGAAGTTTGTGAAGTTGGAGAAAAAAGGGATTGGTTGTCTCACTCTTATGTTGCCGTATATTGATGACCAATACTAAACCTTAAAAATGACAGAAGCTTCAGTAACTGCAAATATGGTTAGCGATCTTATTCTAGTTAAAGGCACATAATGTCCAATTCCAAAGGGCTCTCAAGTAAACAAAGCAACAGCTGATGAGTCAATTTATGATGACTATCTCACCAACACATAGGCTACTGTTATGTAAATTGAAGACTCAATTCAGTAAAACGTCACTCTGAGGTGTGTATACTAAGCAGAAACCCATTTTTTTCAGTAATGTGGAAAAACCTTGCGTAATGACAGAGAAAACTGCATAAGAAAGGAGTTCCTGGTTTGCACTCATAGTTTGTGCTACAACCATGCAAAGCATTCTAGGCCACATTTCTCAGTAGTCAGAAAATCGAATATCAGAGGCGTTTTTTCCCTAATTACGTAAAATCTGTCAGTGAAACAGAGACTTCAGTTTGCTGTGTAGTGATTACACTTCGTGGAGTGACGTTTGTCTGCCTCAGCTCTAAAGGAGAAGAAACAAGGAAGCAAATGAAGGAGAAAGCAGATCTCTATTCAACTTGTGGAAGTATATTTAGGGTGTCAGGGGACATGGATTTACAGGAGGAAGTCTGTGTGACAGAATGGACAGTAGGCAGAGATTAAAGGTGATCCATCACAGGTAAGTAGCACAAAATATGAACAAAATACAGAAACCACCAGCAGGCTTTTTATTATCACTGTGTTATCATGGCGATGATAAACAGTGGCCAATATCTGCTATTATATGCTGTCTTTCTACAAAAAATGTTTATTACGTAGAATCAGTTAATTTAGAGGAATTGATAAATGTCAAATTGTTCATACTGTATGTTTAAGTATTACAAGTATATTTATCAGTTTTTTTTATAAACCATCAATAATACCTGATGTGAAAATCAGTTGTAGGTTGAGTTAGTTTCGTGGTTCCTGAACTTTTTCTATCAGGCCCTACTTTAGACAGATGAACGTTGTGTTAGATTTGGAAAACACACATTTAGCCATTCAGCCACCTAAACAGTTATGGTTGGGTAGCTGAACAGCTTACATCAGAGTTACAGTCAGTTTTACAGGTTCTTTAAGTTTTGTATTTGTACCTGTCCAAAAACCTGGCTTAGTTCCTGTTCAACCATAATTGCAGCCCCCTTAATGAATGTTGACTAGTTGTTGAGATGCCCTCATAACTGAATGAAAACAATTGACATTTCATGAGTGGTATGGAGTGTCAGTCACACCTCAATTTTTACTAACCAGATCAAATTGGTTACATCTATTCAGCTCAGAAATATAAAAATGAGAGGGAAACCTAAGTCCAGTGATGCTAGCATAGCTTCCATTAGTTGCTCTGTAGTCTGCAAACCAATTAGGTTTTATTGTGATCCTATGATAAAGAGTCCTCAATGTTTTTCTGAGTGCTTATGCAACCTTGGACTAGTTGGTTTAACACAGTTCATGACATTTAGCCTGATACAAAGTCTTCCATCAATTTACACCCTTGATATTTTATAATCAGTGTACTTTATATTTGTGTAGTTCTTCAACTAGACAAATACAAAGTTAATATGTGGCGTTAACCGGCTAGCATAACTGCTCAATTTGAAGCTACTGTCTTTTGTTTTTCCTTAAATTATTATTTTTTAATGGCAAATGACCTTGAAACTTTCTACACAAAATAACATTAAGGCTACATGAAAAACTACTCTCACTAAAAATACAGAGAATGTCCTTTCATCACAGTGCCCTGTGTCAGTTATGCAAAACTCTAATTAAATGAAAGGTTGAACTAGGAAAAAATTCACGTGATGAAACATGGCCCCATTTTTTTGGCTGCAGTGAGCACCATGTTAAGCAACATACAGTACTTCTCCCCTTGATTAACAGGTTGCCAGTTACAACTTTACTTAACTTTTGTTCTTTGTCAAAAATGCCACTTGAAATAAAAATGGTCCTTTGGCTAAAAAACAGTTAATGCATTTTGGAAAATTGGTTCCATGATAATCTATTTGCTGGCAGTTATCCAACAGAATGTTTACAAGGACTTTTCATTGAGAAGTATCATGTATAAAAGTGCAGCAAGAAGACACAACAGTGCAGTGACCTTGTATGTCCCCAGAAGACCCTTTGATTTGTGTGTGTCTGGGCCACTGTTGATGTGACGTGGCCACATTTCCAGCCCTCTCGCATCCTCTGTCCCAGAAAACACAAACACAGCAGAGCGAGCACACACGCTCCTCTGTAGAAAGTAAAAAGGAAATCCAAGATAGTTTCCACAGAAGTTTGCAGATGAGGGGAGCCAGATGAGCAAAATTACAGACCACTTATGTAACAGCATGCAATTTGGTATGCCCTCTGTGCACTCCAATGACATTTTTTTGCTGAAAAGAGACTCTGCTTTGGAAATGTTAGCACCACATGTTTTAAAAAAATGATCTCTGCTGTTCAGAAACATTAAACATTTTATGTCACATGTTCAAATTTATCTGAAAAGCTTTATGCACTTCTTATCATAACAGTAAAACATGTTGTTGATCACGAACCGGATTTCTTAGCCAACAGCAGCCAGATTTCCCCAGGGGGAGACTCGATGTTTCAAAAAAAGCAATTTTCACACAAAGCCACGAGGACTTAGTGGATCTGAGGTTAGGCATGAAATCACTTTTATGTTTAGAAATATAAAAGAGACCTCGGGTTGAGGTCCTTATTTTAAAATTCTTGCTTTATTCAACAGCAATGCAGAGCACCAGCAGGCGGACTGGGTGGGGATCCACAAGAGAATCTGTCCTCTTCTTGTGCCCATTCGTACCCTGACAATTTTCAGGCTCCAGAGGGCTATCCGCACTGAAATACAGCTGAAGAAGGTGAGGGGATACAGGTTGCACTGTAGACAAATGAAAGAGTGAGAACACTGTGTCGTGTTTATTGGCAGTTTTAGACCATTTGTAGAAGTCCTCAACAGTGTTGGGAGTAATGCATTACAAAAGTAATGTAATTACTGTAATGCATTCCTTTACTATAATGTAGTAATGTAAGGCATTACAAAAAAAGGTAATATTGTAGTCTGTACAAATGTCAGTAATGCAAGTTAAGTTGCATTTTTAATTTAACCCAAAATGAAGAGGTGTTTTTGTTTGTTTGTTTAAATACAAATTCACCAAATATTTATGAGATCAGCGGAGGAGAAAAGTCCTCGGCTAGACCTAAAGTTACAATATCTCTAACACAGTTTACCAGAATAATACCTTTTGTCTGCTTTTGCCATGATTGTTTCTTGTATTGTATCATGAGCCATCAATGTGGCTTTTAAATTCTACTGTTTTTTTTTTTTTTGCCTTAAGCCAAATTGAGTCAGATAGCCACCACATCACCTTCTACTGAATGTGTAATGAGCTTCTGAGCGTAATGAGCAACATTGAGAATGCTCAATCCATATTTCCTGTTATTTTGATGAGAGTAACTCATATGCGATAAAAGTGTAATGCCTTACATTCAAATACATTAATATTAGAATGTAACTAATTACTTTGAAATGACAGTAACAAGTAATAAATAATGTATTACATTTTAGAAGTAACTTGCCCAACACTGGTCTTCAAGTACCTCTGGCTTTTATCTTAGTTTTGTATTTCATTTATGTTTCAGTTGGCTAAACTCTAAGTGATTATCCATGTCAAGATGCACAGGAAGAATAACCCTCTCCATCATAAATAGTTGACATATTCTTAGGTTAATCATGTAAAACAGTTTATGGTTTGTAAGCTAAAATGATTTTTAGAACCTTGTAATAAAAGTTATTTAACTGTTGAAAAAAGGACTTAAATAGTTTAGTTGAGAGAAAAAAAATCTATAATGGTGAAGTGTGACAAGGCTTGCATCGACAAAAACCAGGATGACTGGTTAACATTCTTTATGCCACACAGCAAGAAGGTTGCTGGTTTGACTTCACGCCTCAGTTAAGGTGTGGAGTTGGTGACTCAAGAATGAGTTTGAGCATGAGTGGCTTTCTCTCTCTCTCTGCCCTGTGACCCCCCTCGCTGATGTCAGCTGTGATAAGCTCCAGCCCCCCTCCAACCCCAAAAGAAATAAATAATATAGATAATGATCAAAAGCTTTTTCTTTACTTGCACTCCTGTACAATGTTTAGATGTGTGATTCTTGATGGATTGCTGATGTGGATCTATGGCTCTGAAACTACGTTCAAAGTAAAGATGTATTCGTAAATAATTCAATACTTTGGGTGCATTTTAAATAAAGCACTATTTGCTGAAATAGATTCATAAAGTGTTACTTTTACTTGTCTTAATAACATTTCTCAAGGTTATTGAGCGTTGAGTTCAGTGTGATACTTTTGTACTCTTTCCACTCCTCTTTTCTTTGAGAGTTGAGCCAAGCTCAGCTTGACCCTAAAATCACCCCTGATTGAGTTGAAAAGAGATATGGGAAGAAATTTGACCCTATGATGTCTTTAAATTATCTGCTCATGAGTGTGTATGCAGTCACACCTTTTCAGATGTTCAACATTATCATCCATGTGAACTGCTATGTAATATACAAAGAGGCTAAGTGTAGTAAATTCATGTATCATGGCAGTAACCTGATGTACACCATGTGTCTGTCTCTGAACAAAGGCAGAGCTGCTGGAGATCTGCAGGTCAGTGGCTCAGAGCAAATTGTCTGAGGGGAAACACAAAGACGCTCTGCCTGCTGCTCAGTTTGGTCTGCGCTGTGCCATCGATGTCCACGGCCTCACTTCCGTCCAACTGATCCCTCTTTACCTGCTGCTTGCTGAGGCCAGCATGGGTCAGGAAAAAGTTTCCTTGCAAAAATGACTTTCTCTCTCCCTTTACGCTGTTAGAAGTCTCTGACTTTTAATGCATGTTTGTAACTGTACTTGATTTTTCTAGGTATGGGTAACCTAGCCATGGTGGCAGAGCTCCTGTCAAAGGCAGAGTGGGTGGTGTTAAAGAGCCCAGAGTGTGGTCATGAGGTCTACCAGCAGCTACACAGGAGCCTGGGTCGTTTCCATGTTGCATCTGGAAACCTCGAAGCAGCTCGGATGCACTTTGCGAATGATGTCTGTTTCAAATTTATTTCAGTCACCACCAAATGGCTGTTTTACATTAATAATATGAAAATGCCCAGCACCTTTATAAGCCACTGTATATTGACATTATGATGGATAAAATTAATCTAATTTCCTGCTGATATTGTATTGACTTGCTTAACTGCATGAAAAAATGCAATATCATATGATGCAACATATTTTTCATGTGCGTTTTCTAGATATACCATGCCACTGAGGCATATGGTCTGGAGAGCACAGTGACCTGTAAGGGCTACTTTCTAATAGCTGATGTGTTTGCAAAACAAGAAAAGACACCAGTTGCATGTTCCATGTACTCTGAGGTAAAGCAGCACTGTCCAATTCTAAAAATATACACATATCAACCTCTTTTATGCTTTATCTTTCTTTGCTCTTGATGTAGGTGGCACACATTTGGCACTGCTATCTGGCCAAACTCCTAAACACTCAGGTCAGAGATGTCCAGAATTCATACATGAGGTCAGAGTTCTCATTTGGTAAGTCTTTATATATCAAAGTGTTTATTTTGTATGAATTATGGAAATTATAGGAATATGAATAAAAAAACAACAAAATAATAAAATAGACCCACATATGGACAAGCAGTGCAATATCATAAAATGACATCACCAACCAATCACTTGCTGCTTCCGGTGAACAGTAGAGAGCTCCATTGGTGTATCACTGATAAAATAAGGTCAATGGTTCTATATTTAGCTGAACTGTCTTGCTGTGCAATCCGACAGCTAAACCCCTGATTTACACGAGCATGCTCAGGGCCAACCAGAGATCAGTGCTGACACATCTCTGCCTGTGCAGCATCCACATCACTGTCCTCTTTCGCAGCTGCTGCCCTACATATGATGCTAAGCCTGTTAGCAAAGCAATATCCTGGGCATTCTGGGATGCTGGGGAAGAGTGGCTGTGGATGGAGAGGATGCTTACACAAATTTTACAAATGAACCAGACAGACCTGAATGTCACTCTGACCTTTATCATATATTTAGTTAACTTTGATTTTATTGTGCATCATATCTGAGCATGTATGTACTGAAGTATAACTTTGGGCAGGGAAGATTAGAAGCCCCAAAATGACATTGCCTATTACATCACCTCTCCTGTGACAAAAGGAAAGGTTAAAGGCTACAATGTGAGAAAGATTAAAGAGGAAAATAGGATAACTTTTCCAAGACATAAATCATTTCACTAAGTACATGTTACATAGTTTTCAAAGAAACATTACAAGGAAATGACTGAAATTCTTCAATTTTTTTTTCTTTTTGAGTCATCAGACTTCTGAGCCAGAATAAGTGTAGTGTAGGGCTTCCATCTTATTCATTTGTAGAGTTTAGGTTCCATATTGTTTTTACGTTCTTTTGGGATTGTTTGGTTTGTTAACAGTATTGTAGAAATTAAAGTATGGTCAGGCTGCAAAGTGATGTCAGTAGGTAGGTAGTGCTGTTACCTCACAGCAGTAAATTAGCTGGATTGAGTCCCTGGTTAGACAGGACTTTTTTGTATGTAGTTTGCATGTATTTCTTGGTATTTGAGAGGTTTTGTCAGGGTACACTGGATGTCTTTCACAAACCAAAAACATATTTTTTAGGTGGCTATAAATTGTCCGTAGGTGTGAGTAGGAAATAGTTGTTTGTGTCTGCATTTCTGCCCTGTAAATTGCTGCCCACTTCTCTGCCAATTCTGGCAGGAATAGGCTCCACCTACTTTTGTCCAGGCACAGCTCTTGGTCTTCCATTTATTTAATTTCTACTCTAGGTCATTGTCACAGAGCTTTCCTATTTACTTGTCCACTTGTCAAACACATGCACCCATTCTGCTCTTCTAACTAACTGACTCACGTCATGTATTCATCATATTCCACGTATTCCTTGGTCCAGATAAACCTTTATTTTTCCAAAAAGTTACTGCACTCAAAAAAGTTCTAGGTAGCGTACTCTGAAACTGTGGTGTTATTTTTTGTTGGTAGCGCTTGTGGTTGGAGTAAATACCCTATACATTTGGTCCAGTACTTCCCTTATTGCAGCTGGTTCTGCATCACAAACTTTAACTAATTGTGGCTCACTGAGGGTGGGGAGAGAACTTTCTACTGCATTTAATGTACTTAGTGGCCATATGGAGCTCATACAACCCCACTTCAAAAATTTTTTCCATCCCTTTAATCCATCCACTACTAATTAATTTACTTGCATACATACTCCTGTGTATTCATCTGTTTATCTATTCACAACCTTGGTCCATGCACATTAACTTCTGTCCTATATACTATTTTAGTTCATTTGCACATTTTCCTGTTCTTCCATTTACCAATCAACTAGTTGAGTCCAGGCACATTTGTTCCTTTATCTTTAAATTACTTAAGTCCAACCACACAATTCCCTGTACATTTACTAGTTCACTGCTGTAGTCCTTACACATAAACTGCTTCTAACCTTATGTACTTCATTGATTATGCCATTGCTTGATAGTTTTACTCTTTGCTGTAGTGTTTCAGCGTTTCCTTGATGATTGCCATCTTGCCTTATCGTTTCAGTCACTTACCTTGCAGCATGTGTAAATGAAACATATGAAAAATAGGTTTTCTGTATGATCATGGAAGTATTTATCTATACTGTCTATCTTTCTACATGCCAGGGAGCACAGTCAACTTCTCTTAAAAAAACTCCATGCACTCTGGGGCAAATTTAAAAAGTTGAGTCTTTTAAATTTCAAAAGGGTTCATTGTGTGAGTGCCTTAAGTCAAGTGTGTGTTTTTGCAAGTTTTTGTTTTTGCCTGTGTTTATATTCTATGAAAGCTAAAACATTTTTTGTCTTTGGCTCTTACTTAAAACCAGACAAATGCCAGCAAGCTGAAGCAGATGAGACCTTAACAACAATACTGGAGTTTTGGCACAAAGACTCCAGAAAAGATCCAGGTCAGATAGCTGTGGTTGCCCACTGCTTGGCCATGTTGGGGTTCCTGGCGGGTGACACCATGAAGGTGAGTCACCTGACTAGACGTCAAGGATTAGCGGCTCTCTTTGACACACTGACACAATTCCCCATGATCTCCTTGTTCGTCTCATTCAGAGGGCTGTCTCAAGACGGGATTACCTCTAATTGTTAAAGCTGTAAAGATATGGGTTAAATTAGCTGGACTGTCTCGACACTCAGTCTGCAGTCTTTCCAGTGTCTCAGCAATGCCACTCAATGCTATTTCTGTGCAAGCTGCAGTCCCATACAATGAATGACCAGATCTCTGGCGCATCCTGCCAGCTCAGGGGATGAGACAGTGTTAGCTGTATGGGATGTTTTTGCATGCCTGCACGGGAAGTTGAGTAGCAGACCAGAGCACAGATTTAAATACTAGAGCATGGGCAAAGTTCAGCGGGTTTAGTGTGATTGTATAATGTGCCATACATTTTTAATGGGAGACAGGTCTGGACTGCAGGTGGGCCAGTCTAGTGCCCACACTCTTTCAATATAAAGCCACGGTGTTGTAACGTGCAGAATGTGCCTCAGTATCATCTTTCTGATATAATGGGACATCCCACAGGGGGTTCAGGGAATAGGCGTATATTTGTCTTTTTGTTTGTATGTTTGTCAGCAAGAGTACATAAAAACTGCCGAACAGATTTTACATTTTCAGGAGATGTTGGTAATGGCCCTACTTCAAAATGTTTAGATTTTGGTGGTGATCCAGAGAACCTCCATTAGCCAACAATCATTTTTGCTCAATAACTGTCTGACTAATAATAACAACATGATTAAGAGTGCTACGTGTGGGTTTTCAGGGTCAACCTTGCTACTTTGGTGGAGGTTTGTGCTCTGAGTGCTTTCTATTTGTGAGAGCTGTGAAAGGGTGAAACAACAACCCCCGCAGGCAGTACGTAATGCATATATTTAAGGTTGATCACAAACAGATGACCTGATCGATAATCCATGTTGACCAGAGGTTGTTTCAGTGGTAAAAACAGTAAATGATAGGTGGACCTGAGGTTATATAGGGCTTTTCTTCTCTCTTTGACTTACACAAAGCAGATTTACACCACAGGTCATGCCTACCCATTCATACCCATTCACCCTCACATTCACTCACTGATGGTTGGAGTAACTATATAATTTATCCACCTGTATCAGCTAAAAAATTAATGCATTTTTCATACCCATTTATAAACCATTGACACAGCAACTTTGGATCAATTTGGGATTAAGTGTCTTGCACAAGGATACATCGCCATGTGACAGTAGAAGATGGGCTCAACTCTTCAACCTGCCAGTGACTTACCAAGCACACCCTCAGACTGTGCCACCAATGCCCACTGATTCCTTGATTAATGTTAAGGCAAGATTTACCAAGTATGCATGGTCATGTCAACAGCATCAAACCATGTTTTTTTAACAGAAGCTATAGAGGACTGCGTGACACTAAAACAGATCAAGTTGTCAGAAGGTTAAAGAGGAACATTTAATCTGACTGAGTGGTAGTCCAATTTCAGCGATATTGTTATATAAGTCAGCTTTATTCTCCCAGGAGAGTCTAACAGCTGCGGCTGCTGTGTTTGTTTCCATTTGTGTTTCTGTGCCAGGTTCTGGGATTTGGCAACATGGCGCTGAAGGCCTGCCAACTGACACCAAACTATGACCTGATGGAGCCTATCCAGACCCTGTTGCAGCTGGTACAGAGCATGCAGACAGAACTACATCCTAGTTCTGATTAGTGACTCTGTCTATACACTTAATTGACATGTGCTCTATTAAAAATGCATGCACATTTTTCAGATATTTCAGTGCACATGTTGTTGAGATCTAAGGGAAATAAAATTGCAGTGGAGGAAAACTGTTTGTTGCTTTTGAGTTTGTGTGTCCAGAAATTTCTATGAATGTGTGATAGAGTGACACTCTGAAGCTTCACAATAAATTAAAGGAAACCTTAAACACTTCCCGACAGAATGTTTTAAGAGGATACCTGAAGATAACCAGGGCTAAAAAAGTATAAGATGCTGGGGTCTGAGCAGATTTGTCAACTGTTTTTAAATCAAGTCATACAGTCTATTATTCACACTTTTTAGAGATTTCGTACAAAAGGCGTGTCCACGGTCTGGCACCCCTCATAATATATGAAAAGTCTCTCCTGTCCCACTGCTGCTTGCTCTGCTTCTACATGATCGTGTGCTTAAAATCTCTTTTGGAAAAATCCCTCCAAATGATGCCAGTAGAAGATAAACCACCATCCCAGATGGGAGACACTCCCTGAGCCAGGTTTGTTCTGCCTACAGCCAATGGAAAGAACATGTCAGGGCTGATATGTACAGCCAGAGTAAACATTAGAGGACAGGACTTAAAATCTGAATCCCCATCCTTGTTTTTAATTAATATGGTCAGACACAACTCACAAGTATTTACACCAGTGTTTCTAAAATAATAGCGCACAACTATCTATCTTCAGGACTTGTCTTGGCAGGAGTGTGGCCAAACTGGGGCCTTCCCCCCTGGAAATTTGGTTTGTAAGCCCATGTACCAATCCAGAAGCCTGCACAGGGAATGGCTACGGTAATTAACATTTACAGTGTGATTTATATCAAAATAAGTGTCTTCTGTGTCAATAGGACTGTTTGCTTTCTCTGGTTAATGTTTAATGTGGAAAAAATATATTTTTTGAGAATTCAGTTGTGACTCGACACCTAAATCTTCTATTTGAGTCTTAGAATTAATAAGCATTTGAGCTGCCATTTATTTATTTGAATCTTTTTAGTAAAGCATGTGGTTAGAAAATAAATTAATTGAGAACCACCGATTTACACTGAAACGGGCTGCTCTGAGCAGGGCCTGAAACAGATGAATTTCAAGGCATGCCAAGATAAGTTACAAAATATGCTGAGTCTAGGGGTACCAATGTGTATTATCTTATAATTGTCATAAAGGATTATAGCATATGACCTTCAATATTAGTTTACAGCAAAAATGAAGCAGACATTTATTGGTTTTTAATAATGACTCATCTTTATTTCATCTAAAAAAAAAGAGGGATATATATTTACATCATTTTGCACATGTTTGAGTTACATCATGTTGGGATCCAGTTTGTTACACTGTCAGAATGATACAGACAGAGTGATGGAAAGAGTGTTTCCCAAAAAAACTTTTTAATGCAATGTTTTTGCTTCTCTCGTAGCCTGCAGTCCTGGACCTTCTAAGTCAGTTCATTCTGATGTGCAGAAAAAGTTAAAGATTTGTAATATTCCCACCCAGTCAGTATGGACTGTTATTTTTCAGTAAAACATAAACATTGCATTAACCTCCTGCAAATCAAAGAATATTGTAAACCTTTACACAAACTTCTGGTTTGTTTTGAAACACAAGACATTAAACGAACCAGAAGAGTGATGTGAAATCCTACATTTTATATACAACTCTGAAACATTTAATCATTATATCAAAACAAAGAATCACTTTTAAAATCTTCTCACTACTAGTGTTATTAGTACTGAATTATACAACAAAATGCTTTTTTTGGCATTCGGATTCATTTTTGTGTGTTGAGAGGCAGTACAAACACGGAAACACTTGGATTTCCGCATATTCCCTTTTTCATTTTTGAGCCAGATATACATTAGCAGCAGTTTGGATTAAATAGTAACTTTGTGCTCTGTTGTGTTGCTGCACACAGTGACTAGTCCAGAGGTCCCTACAGTTTTGTTCTAGGCTTGCCATGTAGTGCACAGTTCAATACACATTTGACCATGTCATGTTTTAACTCTCTTCTTCCTTCAAAGTATGTAAAGTACACATTTCTTTCAGTAGCTTTCATGCCTTGGATTCACTTTATCATGGCTACTGATTTAAAGACCAAGCAGAGAAAAGCCACCTGACTTTGGAGCCTGATGATATTTCTATTTATGCTCCCAAAGGAAACCAGACAATGTAAAAGCAGGTGATTGTTAGAGGTCAGTTACTCAACCCTTTAATGGCTAAACGTGCTCTGTATGAATGATATATAAACAGGGGTCATTTCACTCTTGGTGATGGCTGGCTTTGAAATATGTGAGGATATGTGATCTTTGATCTATACTGATGTACACAATATGGAATGACAGACTTCAATACAAAGACAAAGACTTCAAAAATTAAGGGACAACAACAACTTGAGCTTGGGATGCAACTTGATGATCAGGCCCAGTGGCCCTAACATGTCAGAAGGGAGGACATCAGCAGATTTCACAGTTTGTTTGTCAGATAGGTTTATTATACCAGACAACATCACAGAGGTGTCAGTGGTGTTATTCTCTCAGTGGAGCCACTGTGATAACTTGACAGTGGACTTCAAGCTAAGCCGTCTCTACTGTTGTCTGGTGGGTTTAGATATGGCACCCCCGGGCAGGCCTGTTAGATTTAAGACAGTTAGTCAAACCGGCCAACACAGACGGGAGGTAAAATCAAGCTTCACAGCGGTTTCACTTTCTTGAGACAATATTAGTGCACAAAAAAACACTATTTTCTTTTAAAAATACCATAAATTAGGAGGAAAACAAGGTACAATATAAAACAAGCAAGGAAAAAAAGTGCATGTTAACCATGGTATATACCACACAGTCTTATACTGTAGTTTACAACCTTCTTTTCTTTGTTGTTTGAATGTCTTTTTTGTCTGCTTGTGGGAAAGTGTAATGTCTCCAACATGTCTTGAGTTTACATGGATATGTAGTGCCTTTGGGGGCCAGGGGGAGATCCAGGCTGCTTCCCTGAGATGCTTTCGACAGAAGAGTTGAGTCAAAAACCATGGACAACACTACATGTAACAACTTTTAAGGGCTTACATTTGTGCTTTTAATCAAGCTGTAAATTATTCTGAGTGAATAAAATTAACCCCCAATGTACCACTCTTCTGTGTCAACAGTTCCATCAAAAGGTGGTAAATCAACAGGAAAACCAAAAGTAAAAAGCTCTTGGTTGCTAAAATCCCTGGATTAAGTTTTCTTTCTTTTTAAAAAGAAGGAAAACAAAACATTCTATGCAAAGAGAATGCAAAAATATAGTTTTCATTTGTACTTGTACATCACACCGACATATTGTGTGTTAAAATGATTATTTTTGTACATAAAAAGCAAAAATAATCAATAAAAACAAAATCTACAATCATTGACCGTATCTAATTAAATTCAGTAATGTTAGCACCAAATTGTAGTTTCAAATTCTTTAACATTGCATGTCTGTACAAACAGGTTTGTTCTTAATAGCTTATCAAAGTTTTAAGGTTGGCAGTCATTGCAGCCATTCCAGTTTTATTATCTGGAAAAAATATTTACAAAAAAAGCTAAAAGTAGATCAAAAATACACAACTAGCATTTTAGCTCTTAGACATAAAGGGAAGGAACACCTGGTGCACTAGGGCCATTGGGGAACCATGAAGGATCCTGGCTGATATGTTCTGTATGTTTGAAGATCTAAGCCATCCTATGGCAGTGAGAAGACACTGTTCTGAGGTATACTTTGTTTGCAGATGTAGATGCAGCTTTCATACACTATCTCAAGTTTCCTAAATATGCAATCTGAGCGAGAAACAAAGGCAGCTGTCAATCATAAAGTGCTAAACGTAGAATGTTTATTTTTTAAACAGAAGACTTACTGATGGTAAGGCTACTGAAACCAGCTAACAAGGGAAAAAAGTTTATATTGAGGAATGGCATTCAACTGCATTTTATATTCCCAATTTAATGTTTTTAACAATATGATATTTACGACTATATTTAAAATGTACAGGTATTTGACTTGCTCAACCATGGGCAGGCATCATTTTCAGTGACAAAGAATCTGTATTTCATCATAATGTTATCATTCACACAGATATTCAGATGCTGTGTATGCAAGTTCTCTTATCTTTACACCTAAACATCTTTCTCCTACTCACTCTCAGGTCGTAACTCCATCTATTTTAATCCAGTTACGTGAATTTAATTATTTAATTATTTACTTGTAAAGCTGTATTAACTGATAAAAATGACTGTATTTACATTCGGTTACAAGTGTATTCACAACTTAATTGTCATGAGGCAATTATAAAACTAGTGCTGAAATTTTTTTAGGACTTTGATTAACAGTTACTATAAAATCTGGGATATACGATGCACTGGTATGTACGACACAGTCTACCAGGAGTAAATGGGTTATAACTGTCTTTCTGCATGTGGACTGACCTTGAAATTTGATCGGCACATAACATGCAATTTCTGCGCAACTACATTTCTCTTTCAGTTCCGTCCACCATCACCTTGTCTGCCAAATTCTCTGAAGGTATTACTGTTGGTGAATTCTCACTCACGGTTTACACAATCTATTAATACAGTTTATTCACCATTTTTGTCATTCCGATACCAAACTGACTGTGTACTTCCACACAAAACAGTACAAAGTGCCAACCAGCTAGCCACACTCCCTGTCTGCGTCCCTTCATGCTACGTAACGTGGAGAGAAATGAATCGGGTACAATCCCCTTGATCCCCCAGGAAGCTGGCAGACCTCTATATTGAAGTCTCTTCCTTATTTTGTCATAAGGGACACTTCCTAAGATTAGCTAATGAACCTGGTGAGGTACTGGACCAAACAGACAATTTCAATTAAAATGAAAGGTAAGAAGTGAGTAGTGCTGTGGTATTTTCTGTTTTCAAACCAACAGTTACTGGTGCTAAATATTGTGAACAGCAGCAGTTTAAACCATTTGAAGATTTTTTTTTCCTGTTTTCATTGTTAATTGATTGGCATAAGAGAGCATAACTTGGAAAAAGCACAGAGCTTTACAGAAACTCAAAGACAAGCCCTTTTAGTGAGCTGAGCCAAAAGATCAGAATTTCCATACAAATATAAAATGACCACCAGCAGGAAAGCCTGGTCAAACTGGAATATACCACACACTGCTCAGTTTTTGCTTTGTGGTGGACTACTGCAGATTCTGTCAACTCATGAAATTGAGTTTTAATGTGTGCCAGTGCTGATTGAATCTGGATGAAGGCATCCTCAACCACCTCTGTCTGAGGTACTGGATGCCACACCATTTCAGAGGACATTGAAACCAGTCACTCTGAGCAGGGCCTCAGCCTCTGCCATGAAATACAGACACAGCCTGTTTGGCAACGAGCTCTTCTCAAAGTAACCAGTGCTTCACATGGCTCATTCATTTAGAGATCAGTCTTTTATGTAAATACCAGATTATGAGGAAGGACTGCTGTCAGGTCACAGCTGCTTTTACTTCTTCTGTCTGTGTTTTGCTGCACATTTTGAGCATTAATGCTGCAACTTACAATAAAGTCACAATCAATTGAATTAAACTTTAAATAGTGTCAGTCTGTGCTGAGTGTGACTTGTGATAGCTGTGCTTGCAGTGCATACCTTACCATTTTCAGCTAGTACATCAGTCGCAGCCAACTTACTGGATAATAAACAGGTCTTCAAAGTGCATCTTGCGTTTCGCTGAATTTTAAACCAATTTAATATTAATTTTGACAACTTCAGTTGCGGCATGATATTCTACTTGTTTATTGTATGTCCTTGATAGGTGCCCTGCTTTGCTACATTGGAATTGACACTGTGGCAGGTGTGAGGGTGTCTTTCTTTCCACGGGACCTCATCACATAGAAAAAATACTTCTTTGAACCCCATTTAACCACCAAATCAAGCTAAAAGATCAGCATGAAAACCCTTCATTCCTTTGTTTTATCTTATTTATAATGGTGACATGTAGTCAGATAAAAATTTGGCTGGTTTGGCCTTCATGGGAACCCGCACCCAAACTTAAAACACGGGGCTGGTTAGGCAGTGATAGTATTCATTAATTCCACACTTGGCACCAGGCTACAGCATAAGTTAAGTTTAGATAGTGCTGATTGCAGTTTTGGAGTAAAGGTGCAAAGCGAGAGGAATCAGGGGAGCAGCCTCAGATCTTTGAATTTTAATTTGATATGAAGAAGGCTCATGTTTTGGTGTTACCACTTCTGTTGTTGTGTTTCTCTGCTTTTGTTTTGGATTTAACATCCTATGTTTTTAAAACTTTGTAATGATGAGTGTTCTTTTTAAGGAGGAATGTCCAGGAATGTCTGTTGTCATGCTTACAGGGATGTGTATACGTGTTATGTGTCGGAGGTGTTTGAGTGTGCATGAAGCTGCTTGAATCTCACTCAGTCAATAACTTGATCTCGTTGGCAAGCAGAGTGTTGAAGTTGTATGCTGCATCAGGAAGGTCAGGCAGGTTGGAGGCCTTCAACTGGCGAGGGGAAGATTGAGAGGGCTCAGCCAGCTCCGGGTCGCTCTCACTGGAGGTAGAACCCACACTCATGTTGCAGACCGCTTCAGGTAGGGAGCCTCCTCCATTGGGTACGGAGCACACCTCAGGCTCACTGCTGGTCTCGCTGGTGCTTGACACAACAGACAGCAAGGACATCTTTCGAGTGAGACGGCTAGGGAGCATTGAAAGGGCGAAGTCTGCAACGATTCCTGCCACATCCATCCCACAGGCCTGGTCGAAGGCGATGAAGCCCACATTTGCATTAGCCTCACAGACCACAAATGAGCCATCGTTGAGCTGCAGGAGGTCAATGCCACACACATCCATGCCGAGGATGTTGGACACCTCTATGGCCAGTTGTTTGCCCTGCTCACTCAGAGGGCACATCATCCCAACTCCACCTAAGAAACAAAGTGTTATGGTTACAACCTACTGCAGCCTGAAGGTCACTTACTTCATGTTGCTTTCTGTTCTAAAATAAAAACAAGAAGAAAATACAGCAGCCTGTTTGTACTCATCTAAATACATAAAGCCCTTGTCGTGGGTCAAATGTAACCATTCACAAGGATTAACATCATATTTACACCCTTCAAAGAGTCCATCAGTTTTCTACACTTCTACCCATTTACACACCACAGAAATTAGGATTCAGTGTCTTGCTAAGGACACACTGACATGTGAAGACTCTGGACCAAAGCTCCAACCCTCAGGTTGAAAAAAAGGACACTAAAGGTGCCCAAAAGAGTTGAGTTACTTGTCCTATTAGAAAAGGCATTGATAAAAATGTCAGGTTTAAAGTATTTTTAGTTATTTTATAATTTTGTATCAAGGAATCAAACAAAACATCAGACCAACCATCAGTTGAGTGTTCACATGATCTGTTACATAAATGCAAAATAATCTGATGACTGATGTCCTAGATGTGTCACAGAGCATTACAGCCTCGATGAGACCAAAAGCACTAATGCTCCGACAGTAAAATCAGTCTGGTCAGCAGCAAGGCAGTCAGTTGGTGTCTCTAGGGAAATTTCAGCACAAGCTTGTTGACTTGACACAGTTTACAAAACTTGTTTTTTAAAGCAGATGAATTGATTTACTCAATAAGAAATTGAATTTCACATAAATGTGTATGTACAACTTTGTTGTGCTTCATTTTTGTCTTTGTTAATAATGTATGCCTTCTCTGTATCAATCCATTTGCTTTGCAGAGGAGGTCGCATTTGGAAATATGTCTTACAAATAGAACATTAAATTATTATTTTTTTCCCAATGAGTAGACAATGAAGGTAGAAAGCTGGAGATAAGCTTAATCTGATCTCCAAAATATTCAAATAACCTTTACCTTAAAGAGCAACTTCGGTATTTTTCAACCTGGGTCCTATTGCCCCAAGTGTATGTGTGTATACGATTGACGGGTACAACTCGTTTTAAAATTGGCTCAGTATCAAGGGAGCGGATGCAGCCGGCAGCCGCAAAGCTAGATAGGGGGGCAACTGCGTCCCGTATAAGTTTGAGCATTAAAAGTGTTTATTTCGCCACAGACCGGTTGCGATCGCCGGTGCTAGCTCTCTAATTAGCATTGTAACACGATAGGCCACAAGTCTGTACTGGCTGGACGAGAGTAAAAAGTCAAGAGGATTTAGGGCAACAGTAAATGTGTGTGTCGGAGACAAATCTACATATAAGTATTGTATGCATAAAGACATATTAGTTATACTTACTTTATGGATAGTTGACCATTTGGTCCCTGTGGTTTTGTTCGCCTCCTCCAATTTATTTTGGGTACATGAAAAAAGGTATCCAGCACTGCCCTGTTGATCAGAGGGGGAAATCCTCTAATGTAGTTACACAGCGTCGGGTACTTTCTGTATCATCCCACGACACATCGAGACCACGAATATTGGGCAACAGGTCCCACTCGTTGCAACACAGACATTCTTCCTCTGTGGGCATAGAGTCACAGCAACCACAGGAGCACCACCAGTCCCCAGAAATTCGCGTTCGTGCCGCCGCTGCTTCACCCTCGTCTGCTCGTTGGCCCTCTGTTGCTATCCTCATTAGCTCTTGAATTTGTAGCAGCTCCTCGTCCGTATACTCTGGCTCTAATAAATACGGGTGGCCGTTGTAATGAAAAGGCTCGTCTTCACTCTCGAAATCTGGTAAATATTCAGCCATGATACCGATGCAGTAAAACTTCCAACTGTCCTCCAGGATAAGCAGCTCCACTCTGAGCAACGCTCTGCATGGCTCCTCTGTTTTCTTCCGGCAACAAGCTCACAGGAGATGACGTCACACAGGTCAGAGGACGTGAAGGAAAACGGGACGCTTACAATGCTAATTAGAGAGCTAGCACCAGTGATCGCAACCGGTCTGTGGCGAAATAAACACTTTCAATGCTCAAACTTGTACGGGACGCATTTGCCCCCCTATCTAGCTTCGCGGCTGCCGGCTGCATCCGCTCCCTTGATACTGAGCCAATTTTAAAACGAGTTGTAACTGTCAATCGTATACACACATACACTTGGGGCAATAGGACCCAGGTTGAAAAACACCGAAGTTGCCCTTTAATACCCACATGTAAATTCATGCATCACATGCAAATTTAAGGACTGTTCCAGTATAAAAATCAGCATGTTTTCATGCACTTTTTGGCCGCATAACAGTTTACCATTAGGATATCAAACTGGACTACTGTCCTTGTCTTTATATATGAGCCCTAGATAGAATACTTGATTGTGGTATGCCCACTTTTTTAGCTTGATCCTGTGCTCACATCAATAAGTAGACAATACCACATGTGTAAAACAGTAAAACATTTGCAATTTTACAGTTCTGCACATTTTATCATGACTATGCTTTACTTTAGGTGCACACCATATCTTCCTAGCTTATGCTCGTATCCCAATACAGATGAAAACCTTGCACATGACGCCTAACATTTTTGCTGTTCAATTCCTGGGTGGGTGCCAGGCACTAAAGCAAGTGAAAATCACTCTACCGCTGCTTTAGTGGATCTGTAAATTCGACTTTAAGAAGTTTGATATGACTTCAACTGCATATAATTAAAAAGTTCAATATCAGTTAGACTAACACAGTCATTCCCATTTCTCCAACTGCATGTAGATATACAGAGTGTAGTGCTACTGGAGAGGCTGGTAATTGTTATTGAGGCTAGAGGAGCTGGCTAATAAAATGTCAAATAATGATAATGATTAAAAAAGCTTTTTAGTGTGCAATCACCAAATGCCTACCCAGAGAGCAGTTGCTCTGCATGCGGCCATCAGTGGAGCAGCGAAGCATTGAGCCGATGACTCGCCCTCCAACCAGGACGACCCGCACGTCCCGACCATGTGACTCCTTCACATACTCTTGAAACAGGTAGGGGGTGTCATGGCGGATTAAGTGACACAGGTCTGTGAGGTGGTGTTTGTCCCTGGCCAGGAAAACAGCCTTGCCTGTGACAGTGAAGAAAGAACGAGGAAGGTAAGAACGGAGATGAGAAACATCTTTTTTTGGGTTTTAAAGTCATTTCCATACTCTGAAAATAATATCTCAGTGTTTTGAATTGCACAAGAGGTTGGATATCCGGAAAGTCATGCTGACAAGTAGACGCCTCTGCTGACCAAGCTTCATGTCAGTTCCTATTTCTCACATAATGAATAGGACACTCCTCTTAGCCACAGAACTGCTTCTCACAGAGGATAGAAGATGCCCGTTTTAATTAGCACCTCTTGCCTGAGGCTCTAGGTTGTCAAGCCCTCTGACCCATGTTCCTTCACGGGGGAAAATCATGTGCTCGCTGTGTCTTAGTGATGAGCAGAACACTATGACAAGGCAATCCTTTGGTAGCATCTTTAGGACAGTAAAACGGACAGTGGCCACTATGATGTAACCTTTCACCAGTCGAAAACAAGACAGGAAATATAGCAGTGTCCTGTTAATCAGAGGAACATAGCCTGTTTACTTCATACTAGTGATAATAAAAATGATGCAGACAATTGCCTTAAATATTGCTTGACGTTTAAAATTTGGTATCTAGTGTAGACCCTTTCACCACCAGTGATCCAGAATATGTTGAAACCGTCTAAATATTAGTCCACAGGCATTCTCATGCTCATGAGAACGAATGTATGCTGGACTTTGGTCAATGTCAGCACTTAACCAGAGAGGGAAGGAGAACAGCTCCTGAAATCCAGAGCTCTGAAAAAAAGGTCAAGTTAGTAGTTGACTAACGTTGACTAACATGGCAGCCTGGACGACCCACAGTCCATTGTGGGGTCTTTAACAATGGGAAAGCCAGTCAAGTGTTAATACCTATGAATATGACGGGGCTAATAAGTCAACGGACACTGGATCTTGTGACATGGAAGCATTAATGACAAAGCTAAAACTGAAGTTCTTTATAGAACATCAGTTACTAATGCGCTCTTAATTTACGGATAAGTGTCTCTGTTCTGACCCCTGAATTTTCATATGACACAAACACACATATCTTATGGTGTATATCTTTCAAAGTGAAAGGAAATGCATTTCCTGCTTTTACTTCAATTAACTGGTTCCCTTTTCTTTTTCAAAATTGATTTATAAGTATATATTTCTTTAAATCTGACTTTCTAAAGCAATTTCTTCCCTGAGATAGCGTTCTTTCACTGGTTGACTTCTGTTACCCCTTTTTTTAGAAACACAAAAGTTCAGTGTGCTGCTCTTATTATGCAAAAATAGTGTGAAATGGTACACTACAGAAAACAACACCAACTGTTTTGTTTTGCTGAAAAAAACTCCTCATTTATTTATCGGTATGGTTTATGTTTGATTTATTTCTGGTTTATTTTCTAGTGGCATGCTGAGCAGTAGCCTTATTTACGCAGCCATTTCAACCCCTTATATTTATATTTCTCTGACGTTTTGCCCCCACCATGAACGTTGTTGAGACGGAATGGGAGGAACTTGATGACCCTCACATCTGCCTTGTCTCCAGAGGTAGTATCAGAGGCATAATATTAGAGAGGGAGGCTCTCCTGTCTCACAGATTCAGCATTAGACAGGGATGCTGCAGGTGAGTGGATGTGTTTATTTGGGGACCGTGTTGTGCATAACCAATTTACATTGCAGCATGAATTTACACATATAATTATTACCCAATGGAGTTTTTGTGACTTTTGTATGATGGCAATATAAAATCATTACAGCTCTAATATTATCTCTAGAGACAGAGCAAATGGGGGTCAACACGTACCCTTAGTCCTTTTCCCTGACATTGGTGGTCAAACATCACAGGCGCATAGATATAACAGTTTAAAAGCAGTTTGAACAGGGCTTTACATCTTTTTCCAGGACTTTTTCCATTTCAATAGGAAATGCTTTCGCAGCCATGAAACCACATTTTTTATAACAGTCAATGTGGATTTGATCACTAAAGGACAAAAAATACATTAAACTAACTTTTACCCAAGTAAAAGTTGGGACGGTATCCTTTTTTTTACCTAGTAAATAAATCAACCAAGTCATCTGTCCTGCAAATGCCCACACGTTCCATAATGAGACTAGAAATGAATGAGTTTAACAAGGAAAGGCAAGTCAAAGGTTTTTGGTTTGTGCCGCCCTGATCCAGACTTCTGCAGGGATAACAATAAGTTTAACGAGAATATTTTAATTAATAAATCAGACTCACAGCTTTACCCTTTAACTACCAGCTCAACTGTTTGGCAAAGGTCAAAAATAAACTGAGAGATATTTCATGTTTTACAAAACAGAACAAATCAAATCATTATTTGATTTTCTTAACATTTCAGGGAGTGGAGAAAAATTCAAACAAACAAAAACCCAGATATTTACATGGTGTGGGATTCAAAGGTCTATAAAGTTAGAAGTTGATTACCTGAAGACTTAAAATGCACATTTATTTAGGACAAAATCAATTAGAAAAGGCATAAATGTTTGCAAATAAAATAGCAATAAAACTAACTTCAAATAGATGATACAGAGTTTGACTAACGCACCAAATGTTTTTTGATGAATAACTATATTATCTCATTAAAGTTCAATATTTAAAATAATAATGATGGTGATAGTAATAAAAGCTTTTAGCTTTTAAAACCTTTAAATCCCACACAAAGGAAATATCAGTTCTTTTGGTTTGTTTACAGTTTTTTCATTGTCCTAAAACATTAACAAAAGCAAACAATGAAATGTAATTTTTTCTACACATTAAATATCTCTGAATTCATTGACCTTTGCCAAACAGTTGAGCTGGAAGTTAAAGGGTTAAAACAGCAACAAGAAAAACTATGAAAATAAAGGTTAAAAAAGGTGATTCACTTTTGCAGACATGCCGTGAATAACGTTGGGTTTTTTCTTTGCAGCACCACTGTCCTAATCATCTAACACTCAGTCAGTGAATTTCATGAAAGGGTGGAGTGGGCTGCTGTACAGATTTTTAAGGTGTGGTGTAGACTTGTGGCAGAAAAAGCAACAGACTTATAGCCTTACCTCTGTGGCCACGTGCGTTCTTCACCACCACAGGGTAGCCGAGCGGCTCTGCCTCGTCAATCATCTTACGGAAGTTGTCATGCCCTCCTGCAAATGGCCCAGGCACACCAACACACACAAACATGCACCCGCACAAAGGTGTAAAATGTTCAAAAATTGCGATTGTTTTGATGACATGGTTCACACATCACAGAAAAACAGAATGGGGTGGGGGAGAGAATGTGGCTTGTTTCCATGGCAACAGAAGTGATTTAAAACAGCAAGGCCATAGGAGTGATGTCCCAAGCTTCCACATATCTTATTTGTTGGATCGGAAAAGAACAGTTGCTGAAGGATGCATTAATGCGAAGCAGCTGATCATAAGTGACATAAATTTAGACTGCCAACTCACAGCAACAGATGTTCCTCAGCCTTCTCTTCTTTGGCTTGAGAAATTAAAAATTAAAAAATGTGTACAAATTACTGAGTAAAAGAGGTGTTAATAACATCATTCTGCTTTTTCCCTCTCTCTCTTTCTCCTCCCCTTTGTCTCTCCTAGCTGGTCCAATCTGGCATTCAGTCAAGGGAACAGATGTGAACTGGCCTGTCACATGGGTTTTTCCAGACACACAGAATCACATGTGTTTTCACTGAGAGGCAGAGAGAAAGGAGGGAGCAGAGAATGTGGGTCTGACCACGTCATAAGCTGCTGAGGTAGAGGGCAAGAGAGAGAAGGAGATAGCATCTTTTATTTTGATAAATCATGAGGGGAGGCGTGGGGTGGGGGAACTGGGGTGGGGGGTTGTTACATAAGCACTCCAGCCGCACTGCATGCATCGCCAGGCCTACTGTGCAGAGAGACAAATGGAATGTAGGCCAAACACCCCCTCCTCTTTCTTTCCTCCTTTCTCTCTGTCCTTTTCTTTCTGCTCACACAAACACCACACAGCACAACACTGGGGCTTTTTGAAATACAGAGAGATGTGTGTTGTGCTGTGTTGTTGCCCCTTGTGTTGTCTTATTAAATCAAGAAAACACAACAAGTAAGCGTGACAGTCTAGCTGTTGCAGTTAGCCCCAGGCAATCTGTTTCGGAAAAAATCGACACATTTAAACAGGGTTCCCACTGTTTTCTAGAAATTATTTTCCAGAAGTTTTCCAGGATGTCTTCCATTGTCACATAACCAACTGAAGTTACAATGTTGATGTGGGCAATTCTCAGGTTAATCTTGCCTTCTAAAACACATGATTAAAGGTTGATGACCAATATCTCTGGCTAGCTCCACTGTATCATACTGCACTTAAAATATATCTATTTCTAACATACAGGCATGAACATTGTCTGCCATCTCTCTTTTCAATCTGGCTTTCATGTAGAGTCTGTTGACTGGAAATGTACGGTTAATACTTATTTATCTGTATTACTCTGCTTTTCAATACATTTATTTTGTTCATTTCCTGTGTAAGTCTAAATTTTATTTTGCCTTTTTATTATTTCCTTCCTAGTCACCATTGTTGTGAACTTTTATATCTTATTCCTCAACTTGCATTATTTTATCTACTCATATTTTATGGCTAAGTGTGCAATACTCACCAAGTACATTTTATTATATTTCCTATGTTTGATTTTTGTTCACTAACAAGGTAGAAGGATGGGACATGATTTTCCAGGACTATTCAAGCTTTTGCAGAACATTTTTCTATTTTCCATGTTTTCCATGTTTTCCATGACTGGAAAATTGGTCAATCATATTCCAGGTTTGGGGTGCTGGTTTGGCAGAGTGGTGAGCAACCAGGCACGCCATGTACTTGCTTTTGCCAGTCCAGGTTCGAATCCCGCCTGTGACCAGCTTGCAGAGTGTCTTCCCCTACTCTCTCACCCCCTTTCACAAGCCTATCCACTGTCTCTCTCCTATCAATGAAGGCACAAAATGCCCAAAAATACATTAAAAAAATCATATTCCAGGTTTTCCAGGCTTTGTGAGAACCCTGTTTATTAGTTCATAAAAATTATATTATTTTATATCTGTTGTTTTAGTGGAATAATTCAAATAAATCTAGGTGTGATGCAACTTAGTGATAAAAACATATCTGAATGATATCTATAACCAAATTTCTAAACTTATTAAAGGTAAAATCATAGTTCTTTTGCCCAAGTTTATGCTTGATGTTCTTTACAATTGAATAGTTATGTATAGGTTAAGGGTTCCTTGCATTCTGAAGAAACAAATCTAAGAATTCTAAAGTCCTAAGCTGAGAATATAAAGACGCTATAATCTCTCAAAATGTTAAAAAATGAAATGCACAAGTTCTTGCACTGTTACTGAAATGAAAGGCAAATGAAATTTCTTGCTCAGAAAAATAACTTCAAGGATGCTGAAACTTCAAGTTACTGCTTCAAACTGTTACTGCAAGCTTAACCTTAAAAATCAGGACATCTTACATCGAATTTAATCTGCGAACATTTAGCTCAGCCTACTCAACAATAATATGTCTGTGATGATAACTTTAAGGAATTTTAAATCTGACTTACAAACTTTTGGGTATTAAGAGAAAACAGTAATGCTACTGATACAGAGGGAACAGGTTCAAGTAAGACTTTTGAGAAACCTTGTAAAACTTATAAAGGATCTGCTGGGACAGAAGGTATATTCAAAAGTAAGTGTAGAAAATGTATTATGGTGCAATCTTAAAGAACAAATGATGCAGTGTATCATCTATTTTTTTTTGCTTACGCAGACTTACAGAGAAAATGATGTATATTTTGGTAAACATGATGCCAACTGCTACCTTACACGCATCTCTGAAGGGTTCTCAGTAAAATTTAAAAGACAAAAATAAAATATGGTTTTCATTTATATTTAATGCTTGTGTTTGACTAATAACTGAATGAATGAATACAGATAAATTCTAATGATTTGCTCTACCTCATCATACAGCTCAAGGTCTTTATGCCCCAACACTACAACAAGTTTGGCAGCCCTTTTGGCTCTTGCTTTGTCCCTGAACATGGAAATGAGCCCTGAGCATCTACTCTCTCTGCTGGATGGAGTGTTGTTTTTACTTTGTACTCCAACGGCAGCCAGGACATACATATCAAGGCCCTCCAAAATGTAATTGACCACACCAAATTCCCAAACAATGTCTGATATTTGCTTTGTAGTGCCATCAGTGAAAAGTTGAGATGCAGACTGTTTTTGCCCTAGAGTATATATAATCATTTGGTTACTAAGGTCTTATGGATATTGTACTGTAATTTTGATAAACTTGAGGTGAGGTGTATGAATCTGGCCCAGTAAGCTCTGCTTTTTGTGTGTGAAACTGTGAAAAACTTTGGACACACCAGATCTATGGTCTGTGTCTGCTTTTTCTTGCTTCTGACACATTGGTAAGACAAAGCCATTTAAATGACCTAAGCCACAAGAGCTGTCTTTTTTTAACTTTATCTTTAACATACAGCATGAAATATATACTGTATATCGTCTGTATGGGCACTTTTCAGTTCTTTATGCACTCTCAAAAAGGATTTCCATTCTGAAGACTTCATGGGTCACAGGAGCACTACAAAAGGGATAATGTAAACCAATTCAACTTAAAAGTTATTGTTGTTGTCCTCTCAGTGAGGAATTTTTTTTTTTTAAGTTTCATCACACATTCATTTTTTGACTTACTCAATGAAACAAGACCAATGAAACAAGACCTGTCAATGCTGATTTACCATATGAGAAGGTGTCAGGAAGAGGCACCCCATGGCCAGCCAGCTCCTGAAAGGTCCAGAACTTGTTGACACAGTTGAGAATAGCCTGAGGCCTGTTGATCAGCCGACAGCCCATCTTTTCCAGGTGGCGCAGCACAGTGATGTCACTGTCTGACTGCACCCAGGGCGTGGGCACTCGCACCACCACCACTTGTGGATAAGAGGTCACCAATTCTTGATCCACTCGAAGACCTGGAGGGAGAGGATTTAGAGGTGGGGTGGGATCGAAAAAAAAGAACAATCATTAAAAAATAGTTTGTAAACACTTTAGGACCTAAGAGTGAGTTAAATTTTTTTCTTTTCTGCTTGCCTGACGAAAGAACGATGCACAATATTGTTTATAGCTACCACAACATCTTAAACATTGGGGCTGGAGCCCTTAAAGGATCTGGAAACAATGTGAAATGGTTGGTAAAATTTGGATACCATCATTAACTGGTGGAAAAGCTTACTCCTCCCATGGAGACTGTTTCTGGATTCTGCTCCAACCGTCACCACACAGCACTGAAGGAGAACTGGCCTTGTTCCAGGACCAGGCAGAGCCTGCCAGCTCAGAGGCTGGCTGTGTTGAGCCATGAATTTGGAGCCTGACTTCCCTGCTGATATGATCATAAACACGCCACCCATATCTGTATACAGTACTTCCCTGCAGTGCTGCCAGCTCCCCAGCTTTTGCCCCATTACCACCTGACCCCTTGACAGGAGAGGAATACCTTTTCTGTATGTTTTTATGTAGGCAAATGGGGTAGGAAGAGAATCCAACACCACCATGACACTTTTACAAGTTTGTGAAACAACTCTTGCAACATTCTAGCTCCATGCTCCTTTATTTGATGATCATACATTATAATCCTAAAAATGTAAGAAATTCCCATTATAACCTTGAAAATCAAAATAATATCCACAAAAATTCCATCAAAGTCCCAATGTCTTCTTATTATCAGCAAGTATTTCTGACTGGTTGCATATGTTAAATTATTTATTTAAAGTCATTTTAGGCCAAAAAATGGGAAGTATTAAATCAGCAACTTCCAATAATTAAAATCTGTGCTTTTTAAACAGAGCAAAGTTGCCCGAAGTGTTTTGATTGCTGGTCATGTGTAAGTTTAGCAGAACCAATTAATAACTGATGCTACAATGAAATATGTTAAAGGTCACATATTGTGCAAAAACACTTTTTGAAGACTTTTAAACACATTTTTGAATATTTGGCATGCCTCCCAGCCCACAAAATTCGATAGTAGAGAACAAAAGCTGTATTGCAGCAGGTTGCATGAATGGAAACATGGTATTTGGGGAACTGTTGAGTTTGTGGATATACTGTTACGTAACAAGCATTTTTTGGAATAAGCCTATGTCAACCTGACTTAAATTTCAGAGTGTAGTGCCACCATATTGTTTATATTCTTAGCAAGAGATCGGCGTACACCATGTCTAGACCCAAAACCCATCATTGCTCTGTTGTTGGCTGTAAACATCCACATATATCTTCACATATAGGCTACTAGTCTTGAAGGACCATAGGACCCAGAAGGTTCATTTTATTTTTGAGGGGAGTGAGCCAGCTACATTCGGCTAAAGCCTGTACGTGTGTGTCAGTCACTTCACATTCAATTGATTCTTCAACTTCAGTCAGTTCAACACAGGACTGGCAACTAGACTTTTACGGAATCCAGGCTCAGTACCAACAATCCATGGCATAACCTGATGATGGAGAGGTGAGCATTTTAATGAAGTATTTATTTTGCTCATTGCCACAAGCTAATGCTAACAGCAGGGGGAATAAACCAGTGGTAACTTCACATGTTCGTCAATGTTAACATCAGTTGTTGAAAGTCATACAACGTTGATATTGCATGTAGGAAAAGCTACTAGCCTAAGCTAGTCAAAATAGATAGCCAAGAAAATCCTTCTTTGGATTTAAGGTTACAGTTTACTCCCTCTGTGTCAACCATGGCACTAAGCTGCCCTGCAAACCCCCATCAAGGCCGCTGCAGAGGGAAAATCTGTTCACCAGGCTTTTATTGAGTTACACCAACATTTGTCTCGAACATCTGAATGGGTCACTGCCCTACGAGTCAGGACAAAATATTTCGAGATGGCAACCGTGCTGACAAAGTGAACATAGTTTGTAAACAGTTACTGGTCTAAAGGTAAAAATCTAGTTTTAAATTAAACACTATCTCCCCTGTCTTTCAAGAGACAGTGATGACATAACAAAAAATACATATATATATATACATACATAAAAAGTTTGTACACACTGATGGCTAATTCACCAGTTACAGCCAAAGATCTGGCATCAGGTTACTGGTGAACGGTGTATCTTTGTCACTCTGAATGAGGAAAGGAAAATAAAGCCCTATCCACACAGAGAGCAAAACATTTTCGTATTTACAACATTCTCTGCAAAAATTACATTGTTCAAAGTAATGTGTCAGTCCAGACTGTAGCATATATGCCATGACTGCAAGTGGCACTGTAACGCTGCAGCAGAAATACACCAAAGTCAGAGAAGATGACATGAAGCATGCAAAGACTTCATGAGAAATGTCAACAAACAGTGATATTTGCTGTTCTCTGTGTCCTCTTGTTGCCCACAATGTTGTAGAGGAGCAGGAGGGTTTGCTGTATAACCACAACAAGCTCAGTGGCTTCTCCATGTACACAATACCGTATTCCGCTAATATTTCTGTTTTTGTTTTTCTGAAGCCATCCATATTCATTGACTGCACGAAAGCAGTCAATGCTGGCGTTTTCAGATTTATTCACTCTGAGACTCGTTTCAAACATGTGCGTTTTCAGGCACCAGAAACACCGTATCCGTGCGGACGTAACACTGTTATGTCTTAAAATTTGTGCGGACGCGTCTGAATTCATTTCCACATTGCCCCAAAAGCTGTACACACATGCAGCATTGATATTATCAGGATAATGTGAAGGCAGCTTGCATGAGTAGTTCCCTGACATGCTCATTTACACTTGCTCCTCCCAGCAGGGAGCAGTCTCTGCTGCATGGGGGAGAAGTGGTGGAGGGGGCCCCCCTCAGGCAGCACACCACATCAAAATACAGGAGAACTCAGCGTTCATAAAATCAAGCAGAAAATAATTTCTAACCTAATTTATATCCTAGGTCAGTGTTACATGCTATAAAGTATATCAGTAGCACTGACTACAGAGTTGAGATCACATCTGAGAAACAAAGCTGCAGTTTAAGCTCCATATCCAGCAGCAGCTCTTTGGATGCACTACAGACCCAGCAGTGATCATTTTGGATCAGATGTATAGAATACTGTTATTTTTTTGGAAACAATACTTTTGATATCCAGACCCACATGTGAGTTTGTGTTATCTTCTTACAATTACTTCTCCCCCAACAGCAGTTGTTTTGATCCTACCAGCCTATAGTCCATCTAATCCTGGTTTGCACCAGTCAGACAGGATGATTTTATCAGACCGTACCACTCGACTCAGTGAATCCATCCATCCACCCATCCATCCATTATCTATCACACTGACCCCTTTCAGGGTCATAGGGCTGGAGCCTATCCAAGCTGATATTGGACGAGAGGCAGGGTACATCCTGAACCACCCACCAGCCAATTACAGAGCCATACAGAGAGACAGACAATCATTCTTGCTCTTACTCATACCTAATGGCAATTGACATGGCACCAATTAACCTAAAGAGCATTTTTGGTTTGTGGAAGGAATCCATGGTTCCTGGAGTAAGTCCATGCATGCACAAGGAGATCATGCACACTTCCACACAGAAAGGTCCTAACCAACATGGGGATGGAACCAGCAACCGTCTTTCTGTTAAGTGTGTGCTCTACTTTGATAATTTGTTGCAGTTTCCAGACCTGAGCCTACTCTGACTTTACAAGGATAACTACTGTAAAGACAAGTGAAACCAAGTGAAAAACTTTGCTGTTTGGGTAATGTCCAGATCCAGTTTTTTTGTGTGAGTGTGACTGGGGTTTGAGATGGACTGTAAGACTTTTTAGCTGACGATGAAACCAAACAGCTCATCAGATTGGATGCGACAAAACCTTGCATACATGTGGTCATGCTCATACCATATACTGTATATGTAAAGGTAAGAGGGGTGGGACAACATTTTCACTAGCACAGCACTAAACCTATGCAGTGACCTAAATTTCAAACATCTTAGAACATGCTCACTCACAATAGTGACAGCACCACTGGCTTAGATCATCAGAGGTCAAAAGAAGCTTGACGCTTGTTCAATACCTAATAAGATCAGATAGAAAGAAGTCAGTGAGCTAGCAAATGCAAATTGCTTAAAGCCTTTTTGGTTGGAGGGTCATTGTCTGCACAGACAGATAGAGGGAGGGACAGGAAAAAAAGTCTTCAGCAGAAAAGGTTGGGATGTCTTGTAGCTTTAGCATGAAGGGAAAAAATAGCAGAGCCTGAAAAAAAAGAGTACGAAGCCATGAAAGACTACCACCCCTCCCTTTTTCTCCTCCTCCTTCTATTCCTCACAATTTCAGCATATAAGCAAAAGGACTCACTGTCTCTTCGCCCTATTCAACACTCTCACACACTGATCTGATTGTGTAGCTGTAGAGCACAGAGTGGTGTTACAGTGGAAGTGTCAGGGGATGTGGTCTCAGGCCTTTTTGACAGACAGAATTTACTGTTAACTGTGCTCCTCTCCATCTCCAGGGGGGACCAAACAGACACCAATGAAGCAGCCTGATAAATCATTCCTATTCATGTGTGCAAGTGTTCATGTTGTACACTGCAATGCCTGCCATGTGACCACTGCAGAAAGCCAAACCCCCCTAAGCATTTCCATGTACAACAAAAGCAACACAGGTTTTTGTTTTCCCAGGCTGTATTTACAATGGGTGTGGCCTGTTTTTGGTTACCACTGATGTAACTGTTATGCTTTTAGGGTTTAGCCCACTGTATACATGTGGGCCATTTTCAATCTGTCTGACAAAGCTAACAAGCATGACAAGCATTCTATGCATACCGACACAACGTCACAAAGCAGGCAACACTGACACACGCTGTGCCAATGTTTGGCTGGTGGATTCTGCCAGCCCCGAATGCAGCCTCTGTCTGGACCTGAGGGTTTGGTCTAAAAAAGCCAGAGAGGGCAGTAGGTTGCCTTGAGATTTCCACTAGTTTGGTTTGGGCAAAAGTTTACTTATAGCAGAGTTGCATAACGTTGTCTAGAGTTGACACAAGGGATGACGGTGCATTGGAGTATTAAACTGGTCAATAATTTATGGTAAATCAATGATTCACTGAAACTTTTTCACAGTATCAAACTACATTATTTCCACTGGTACTACAGGTGGTGGCTATAGACCATCTGAAAGTTGTTTGCTGATTGATTTAATACCACATGGCATAGAAAGAAACATTTATGACCAAAGACACAAGAAAGGGGCTAAGGGACTAACTCTGTCTCTCTCAACTTCAGAGACAATTTGTATGACTACACGTTGTTCTTCTGATCAGGTACATATGCTGTGTCTGACTGATTGAGCATGACCCCAAATGTGCATCACAGCTTTTTACAGTGAGACGTGTGGCAAAGATTCAAACAAAAGGTCTTCATGTTGACAAGAGCCTGAACTACAACTAGACATAACACAAAGTTAGCCAGTTCTTTAGTTCCATTCCAGTTCATAATCGTAAAAGCTGTTAATGTAGACTTTAGCATGGTCCCTCTTTCCATGGTTGATACATATATAGTAATTATTTTTAGCACGACGAGGTCCCTCTCGAAAATGGGATGTCACATCTCAAGAGGTCTATTTTTAATACATTTATACTTAGCGGAGACAAATATGGTAGAGATTCACTTGTGGTCTGGGCAAGCATGAGTTCATGACTACCATAAATTCTTGTTTTCAGTAAGAATATAATTGATTAAACTTCTATAAAATGATCACCTCTAAAATAAATAAATAATAAAATAAACTCTAATAAATTTGTTTTCAGTAGAAACAAATTTGATGACAGGTCTATGATTCAGGATCTCTTACTAACTTAAGTTCTTACTTTAGTCCACTTGTCTTCTCTTACCTCCCTTCCTTTGCTCACACACCCAACACAGCATCGTGTGGATTTGCTGTTCATCGTGAGACTGGGATCCACATTCAAGATTTCCTGCTGCTTTACTGAAGGTTTTTTTTCTTGAAGCCATGATGGAGGGATTCATGATTGGCTACATGATTCATGTTGGGTGTTGGATGTATATATTTGTGTGTGTGTGTGTGTGTGTGTGTGTCATCTCAGGATGAACAGATGAACGTGTTTATGAGTGACTGCTTTTGTTTTCAAGGAAAAGAAAAATGTAAGTCTAGATTTTGAGAAATTAATCAAATATACTTGTTATTAATAGAAAATTGGGCAAAATATAATGGAGATAGTTCAATCAATCAACCAAGTAATCTTTATTTGTTTAGCCCCAATTCATAACAAGTGTTATCACAATAAACTTTACAACGAGCATAAAACTCTTCATTTTATGGATACACATATATGCATAGATACAGTACATATTACATATATAAAATACACATATACCGTACACATATATATAGACACACACACACACACACACACATATATATATATATATATATATATATATATATATATATATATATATATACATATATATATGTGTATATAGATATATAGATATATATATAGATATATATATACACATATATACATATATATGTGTGTACAGTATATGTGTATTTTATATATGTAATATGTACTGTATCTATGCATATATGTGTATCCATAAAATGAAGAGTTTTATGCTCGTTGTAAAGTTTATTGTGATAACACTTGTTATGAATTGGGGCTAACCAAATAAAGATTACTTGGTTGATTGATTGAACTATCTCCATTATATTTTGCCCAATTTTCTATTAATAACAAGTATATTTAATTAATTTCTCAAAATCTAGACTTACATTTTTCTTTTCCTTGAAAACAAAAGCAGTCACTCATAAACACGTTCATCTGTTCATCCTGAGATATGATATTAATGTAATTATAACAAAACAGTCAGATAAATGGCAGAATATATATTAGCTCTCAAAGACTCTAACATTGTGTTAACTGAGCTTCTGTTTTGTTCAGACATGTTATGTGCCGCCCTGCCATCGACAAGTGACCGGTTCTGGGTGTACCCCACTTTTTGCCCAATGATAGCTGAAATAAGCCCCTCACAAGCCCAAAAGGGATCATCAGTATAGAAAATGAATGAATGAATGTTCTGTCCCATCTAAAATCCAAACTGCAACGTTTTACATCAATTACACCCAAGTTTTTTAGTTTCATTTGCCATCCACACCCCCTGTGTGCTCAGGGTGTTCGAATAGCTAATGATCATGCACAGGGGTGGAGACGGGCATGTATGACACCTAAGGAGTGGTCAGGTGCAAACCTGGTCTAATTTCTAAAGTCTGGGACTCTGGGTGTGTCTGCTATTTTGAGGAAGCATTTGAGACTGGCTCAGACCCGTGAGAACAAAACACTCACTTTGCTGAACTTGCATGGGATGCTAACCTATCAGTTGTTCAGAAATTCAACATAAAATTTACAATGGGACAGAGCTGAGAGACATTCTGGGACACTTAATATGCCAAGGACTGAGAAAAAAACTGCACAAGTTTTAAGATTTTCTTGAAACATTTATCTAAATTTATCAAATCAGTGTATGCATACTGAGTGATAATTCAGTGATAACTTTACACACACAATAGAGGACAGAGCCTGTAGTAAAGGAGAAAATAGTTCAATTTTATGGTGGTTTGTTTGTGTTCTTTGAATGTAGTAATACAATAAAAGGACAGGACTTAAATAGTCCATCCAAATTCTGCGCAAACAACTAAACCAGTTTTTTAAATAGCAAAACACCGACCACTGGCACACACTGCTTTAAAAGGAGTGAGAGCAGACAGACTGATTTGATCTGTGTTACATACGTCCTTAAAGCAGCAAAATCTAGACCAGCATGCCCCGAGCTGCAGTGCTCAGGCAGAATACTTTTAAGCAGGAAGAGGTGAGAGCTATGAGTGAGACAACAACAGGAAGTGACTTCTCTTCAGAGATTAGCATAGATGCTTACAGCTTCAGTACCAGTTTGATCACATCTACACTGCATTTCCTCATTAAACAAAATATAAGCAACACTGATATCGTTTCATGATAGGAGGAATACAGTTTCTCAACTTGTGACATGTTTTGACCACAGTTTATTCATTGCAGTGGCTCACATAAGTATTTAAGATGGTGGCAGTACATTATCTGATGGGTCATTAATGAATATGATTGAAAGAACAATCATCCAATCACCTGCCTGATACGCTTTGAAAGACTCTGCCCATTCCCAAACACTTTCTATGAGCTGTTACCCAGATAAACTAGTGAAATATATTGAACAGTCCATCTGGTGGGTCAGGCTACTGTTCCTCAGCATTGGGGGGACAAGGTGGGGTCACCTCCCCTGACCACCTTTTGCAAGGTTTTGTGTCTGTGCTGCTGTTTTGACCACACTGATCAGCAATCCATTCAGTAAAACCTCTCAATTGACATTGGGTGCATTTCTTACTGCTTCATTCAGTATTCCACAATGGCCGCATGTAGCTTCTTGTGTGAAGGTTTTTTTCTAATAGTGTGTTGCGAGCATAACTTTAGAGTGCAGGAGTATCTTCAGTTTAAGCAATGCTTACGCAGGATTGACACAATTATGGATGAGTATTTCTCCAGAATTGATTCTAAAAGTTGTTGTTTTTTTTTAATGAAAAGGAGAAAAATGGCAAATAAATACTCTGGGGTGGTTTTATATCTCTGGCTGGCCTGGCCTGACTTTGTGTGGGGAAAATGGTTGCTATCACTGTTGGACAAGTTACTTATAATTGCAATGAGCTACTTATTTCCATTATTCCCTAAAAGAGTACTTAGTATTTTGCTTGATAATCTGTGTCAAATGGAGTTAATTCTATATCTCTAAAATTATCTGTTGCTTTAAATTCAAAATTTGATCTACAACCGGTTTAAAACCAAGTATGCAACTGAAAATGATTTTTTTAACATCTTTTGTGAACTCATAAAGACAGAACCAAAATACTTCTTCCATAAATGTGATTTGACTGATTGAAGTATGGTCCGTAAAAATTGACTGTATGTACCACTGACAGAAATCGGTAACAAAAACAACCAACACAAAGGGTTGGCTGAATGTGTGACGTTAACTAGCAAGGGAATGGTGAACTACAATACAGAAGTGAAATTCATTTAGTAATAAAATATCAATATAGCACTGTAAAATAGTGAGTAAATATGTAGCTTATTGTTTATTTGTTACTTTCAAGTTATATTTTTTAGTGACTGTTATTTCTCACCTTGGTAAGTTACATGAAAACCTAATGTTGTTTTAGTAATAAGTCACCAGCTATTTAGTAAGTGCCAAACAGTGATTGTTCGTCTACATTCCATTCATGTTGCATTGCTTTTAATACTTATCCGTTTCTTACTGTGATTGAGTGTAGTGAAACAATGGAGTACTCTAGATCTATAGCACATACTATCTTGTCAAACACCACAAAATCACATTTTTTTAGTTAGTTTTGACTATAATATTGGCCTGGACATATTTTGTATTCAGCCTCAGTCTTTCTATGTAGAAAACTTAACAACTTCAAATCAGTTTTATGTGATTTTCCTAATAATTTATCCAATACAGTGTGGCAGGGGATTCTGTTGTCAACTCTCTGACCTGGGTTAGTCCCGCTTAGTTGGACTGTTTCAGTAATATCTTGTGACAGGAAAATCTGAGATGAAAAATGAATCCACATACTCTCAATAATTCTTGTGGCTTTGTGGTCAGCATTAGCCTTCCTGTCCTTGTCATTTATGTGATGCAACATCATTCTGCAACAGAGTGCAGAGGGTTAAAGGGTTTTCTGTCCAGTAATCATAAAACAGCAAACACAGCTCTCTGCAGCTGCTGTGCTTTTTGCAGTGCTGTCTTTCATAAAAAGAGAGGTCAACACTCAGAAAGCAGTTGAAATTGATGTTAATATTTTTCATCTGCAACAAACTTGGTATTAGTTTTTCAGTGTCTTAGTCTGCGTTAGAAAATAAACGTGCCTGTTGACTCAAAACTTTAGGCATGTACTGTAAACCTTCATGGAAACACTGATAAAATGCAAATATATCTCCCAGGCTGCATCTGAAAACTTGCAAATGAGATACTGCTGACGAAATGAAGCACAAGCTGCTGTCCTTTAGTACTGTGTGATCCCTTAGTTATCTTAAGACTGAACGTTTATACTTGAATCATTTGTCAAATTGTTAGCGACTGTTTTCTCAAGAAATACCTTTAGTGTTGTAACAAACCCAGAAATAGCAGATAAAGTATTTTATTACAGGATTAAAGGTAACCAAAATCTTGATTATTCATGGCTGTGACAGGATCTAATAATGACAGATCTTAATAAGAAGCAAAAGTTGGCACATATAAAACATGCTGCAAGCTGTGCCATACTACACATGTTCATTATATGAGGGCTAATTTCAAATTGCTATGCTATTTTAATATCAAACTAACAACTCCAACTTAATCTACAGCAACACACACTGAATGTGGATGCTAAAACGTGTCCGCTGATAAATTAATATACTGAGTCTGTCTTCATGTCCATTTCTGTCCTTTGCTTCACTTACATTGAAGTGTCATATTTAACAGCTTTAAAGTAAGAGGGTGCCCACATGCACATGAAATGATCACAAATGTTTGTAGCCTGTATCTGTGTTAACATCCTACAACAAAAAACAATGGTTGTGAAATGCCTATTGTCAGGTGAATGCTGTTTTTTCTTCATCAAGGGACCATCATTTGCCATTAAAACAATGAGGTTTGTGTGTGCGGTATGTGTGCGTGTGCGTGTGTGTGTGTGTGTGTGTTGGTGTGTCTCTTATCTGAGGAACACATTGAACTCATTAACTTCAGTGTGAAAGGAGGACCTCAACCAGACGTGAGAGCTTAAAAAACAGCAAAGCACATGGGGACCTTTGGAGCAGACAGTTGTAACTAAGGAGTTATCTGTTTTTAAGACTGTTATTACCTGCTGCCCCCCCCCCCAAAATCAAACAAGGTCTGCAGGGTGAAATCCTACAAAGGCCTGCCTTTTAAAATGTTATAGTACCTGAATTACCTGCCTTATTTTGAAACTAAGATGCAATGTGCATGCATGTACCATGTGTTTCCTTATTTGTAAAATAGCTTTTTTAATGAATTTAACTTTCAGTGTGATGTATTAGATATTTTGTTCAGACCTAAACTTTGTATAGACAAAATTAATTCAAAACACCAATGGAAGCAGCCAGCAGTGAAGCCACTGATGACGCATGACGTTGAACTACATCTTGTTTCAATGCCCAATGAGGGATATGAACAAAAGTTTATACACCCCTTCAAAGATCAAATTCAAGCCTTGAAGCTGTCATAAATGTGTCATTAGAGTGTCTCACAATTTGCAGATATTACATAATTAACAAACAAACCTTTTTTTGGAAAAGTTGTGTAAAATAACTAACATATTTGCCAAGCCATTTACATGCATGGCTGGTAGTTATTTAGATAAATGTTGTGTTTTTTTAAATGTCCTTGATCGGCAGCATTCAAACACCTTAAGTTACCAGAAAAAATGACTTCTTCATCTGAAGTAGCTTTAAGATTATACAATTTTTAATCAACTTCCCAGAGCCCGTGCTAAGCACAGCTAACTAAATCCCTCCCTCACTGTCTACAGACACATGTCTCATGAAGTGCATAGACTCAAACTGCATCATAACACCTGAGGTACTAAAATGTTACTGAACAATCGCAATCACTCCTGCAAATTGTACAGGCAACAGCTCAGTGGTATGGCTGCTGTGCACTTGCTAGTTTTCCAGAGATACCAGTCTTTCTTCACGTTTAATGAAGTCTTTATCAAAAACTTGATGCAAGGACCATGACAAATAATGTCAGATATCTCAAGTTCACTTGTTATTGTGTAATTTTCTTTTATGATATCAATTTCACAAACAAGTGCCAATGTTTAACTGATGCAGATGTGCATCCCGACAATTAATGTATCTTTAAAAAATATCGTTTGTGTACTATGTTACAATAATATGTGATAACTCCCATACAAAATAATTTAATTTTTGTATTCATTACTGGAGATTTTTTTTGACTTCCTTGTCAGAGTCTCCCCTTAGGAGTCATGAGTTTCACTTTAAAAAACAACTGATCAAGCTAATAAGTTAAAATGCTCAGTCACACAGCTCTTGTCATGCGAGACATTTTATTCTCAAACCAAAGTTTAAAGACTTTTAAGGCCTTACAAACATTAAAACATTTACTCATCAAAAATGATAAACCTTTTTCTTTTGTTAAATGTACTATGCACTATACATTAGCAAACCAAATAAATATCGGCACAGCCGGCATTCAAATTATGTTTTACTTTATTTAGACAAAACCAACCAGTGAGATTGCCAGTTTCTGTGTTGATAGTGGATGGAAATTGCAGTCAAACTCCCGAGTTTCTCCAGTCAAAGTGTACAACGTACATATATGTCATATGAGGGTATAATGTTGAACACTTGAAGATCCCACTGTGGTTATTGTTATAGCCGAAAGTCTGGCCAATCTGTCCACCTGTTGCTAATCTGTGATGTGAGCCAAGGCTAAGAAGAAATCTACAGTGTGAGCAGACTTGAGGCCAGAGAGGATTACACGTCATGCTAACTGCCCTGCTCCAGTTGCATATATCTTGCTAAGCTACAGGTCCAGACAGCTGTCTACCGACCTATCTGAGTTGGCCACAGTGTCCCCGTTTTCCAATTGCTTACTTACTTTGACATCTACAGCAGTATATTTGTTGTTTTGTAACTCTGATAAAATAATCATTTTTACTGTTGTTACATGTGCTACATACTTTGCAAAACCCCTACAAACAGCATAGAACCCAGCACATTTATGTCCACATTTAGTTATTGGGCTGTACTTGGAATTCAACTCAAATAATTTCCTACATGCCATACCTTTGTCTTTAATATGTCAATGTTGGCATCAGTAGCTCCCATGTTGTTCATAAGGTATATAGCACAGGTAGCCACAATACATTGTGCCTGCACAGAATATCTTACACAGCTGTGTTGCATGCCAAATTTCCCATCTTTTCATGCCACATTTTCTCCCAATAGCTTAACTTCTGCTAGAGTCAGCCTACACCATTTCTGTGTTAATTGAGACCTCCATGTCTCTCATCTGGTGACATGGCCCCACTTGGCACGGCCTTGACGAATTCCATTTGTGTCTGTTTGTGGAGAGTCCGTACTGTTAGAGTCCCATTATCAAGGCCTCTTGAGAAGATACTGTGATATGTTGTCATTTCATAACAAGCAGGACACAAACTATGTGTCCTAGACAAACACGTATAAAAAAATGACAACACATTAGTAACTGGAAGATTGTCACTGTAACATGATTTAAGTGTGGGCATATATGAGAATGGACAGAGGGGGTGAAGAGAACAGACCCCTTTGCTACAAAGTTGTCTTTGGGGCTACAACAATATTTTAGTTTGCCAGTATCCAAAGTGATATTTCCAAACTTGTCTAAGACAGTGTCATTACTGATTGATATAAACAACTGAATAGAGAACCTTTTTAGTTCAGCAGTCTAGACATTCAGCTCCAATACCAATGTATAAGCTTTTTTTCATTAAAAATGAAGAGATATTTTCCTGTAAATCTTTTTTCTCAGTTAATCAGCAGGGTAGTAAGAAAGACAATCCCCTAAAGCACAAGATAATAAGCCACTGTGGGTTAGACCTAAAACTTCAGTCCTTAGGATAAACTTAAAAGTCTAGGGACTTGTGACCAAAAAAGAAAAAAAAACTTGAGTTAATGTAAGTTTATTTGTTTCACCTAATTCGTTTGGGTATTTTGTTTGGCATCTACATCTAATTAAATACATCAATTTGATTTCTTAATAAAGCTGTATAAAGTATATTATTTAAAGTATATCTGGTTTTGGAACATTCACGGAGATGTTAGCAGGCTATTTTTGTCCTTCAGAGTACATGTTTCTCTAATGCCAGGTTCACACACAGACCAAAGTTGTCAGAGATTTCTCAAATGACATCTCCAACTTAAGGTTGAACTCAATGCAATCTGTGCTTGAGCCACTCAATGCTTACGTTTTCAAGTCTAGCCTTATGTGTCAAAAATATAATTTCCCTGTTAGTTTATATCACAATTATTCCAATCACCCAGGGCACTGAGAGGATTGCAGCGTATTCAGCGAAATTAAATGAAGCATCATCGCTCCCCTCGGTCTGCAGGCAGTCTAGCTGAAAGTGGGTTAGGCGGTCACTGCTGTGGTTACACTTCGCTTCCTTGCTAACATGCTGACCGGGCTAGCCCCTCGCTGCTTTACGGCAGAGGGGTCTCCAAACAATACCGCCTGCCTTTTAACTTGAGGAACATCAACAACGCTTTACTTAAAACCCAGCTTTCACTGTAGCTATCATTTTCAGGCACAGATTAGGGATGTAGTTTCAGGTGGGGTTTTTGGTCAATACTTGCCTAATTGCCCCTCGCTGATGGTTAGCACGATTTGATCCATGAGCAGCGAGCGGAATTCAACATCCTCGTCGGCGCAGCGCTCCTTCAGAGCCCGTAGAATCTGAACCTGAGGATACTCCTGGCTGATACGCCGGTCGGTCACGAACCAAACCCTTGAACACATTTTGGATACGTGGATTGAAAGAGTCGGAGAAAAATCCGTCGGTGGCTGCTTTCTGAGGCGTCAGGTGGGAGCAGACCGGAGGTTGGGCGGCAGCGGAGCAGTTAGCACAGAGATGCTCACACAATGGAGACCTCGGCGGCTAGCGGGAGAAGCGGGCTGTGATGGGGCTTGAAACAGGACCACGGGTCAACCAGTGCTGGACCACGCCGGCTAGGATGAAAATTCTTCTTTATCACCTTTGTCTTCCTTCATTTGCAGCCATTTAGACCTCGTGGGTGCAGTTATTCAAAACCAGACCGCGCGAATTCGACAGAAGTGGCTTAGAAATAAGGGAGTGTTACCCGCAGAAAGTTGCAGTCCGCGCCGGGGCAAACAAAGCTCAGTCCGCGCCGCTGTGTGTCCTCCTCCAGCCCACTCAAAACTAACAGTAAACTTTTCCCGCGACTGCAGCAGCCGTACAGGGTTACTAACCACAAAGTCGTCGGTTTGTCACAATGAACTATAAGCTGGCCCGACACCGACAAGCCTCTCTGCTCCGTTTGGCTGCTATCCACGAGGTGCTGGTGCTGAAAAGTGCACGCGCTTCGTTTACAACTTCACTTCTACGCATGCCCGTCCGCGGTAAACGGCGCCTGCCCCAAAATAAAAGGTTTGGAGGCGGATACACCAATAGAAAAGCATAAACTTCCTCATTGTCCAACAGCACACGGAAGGTGTGGAGTAACGGTTTGCATCCTAACCAATGAGGGAGAGAGAAACCCACAGGAAGGCGGGGCTCAGTGAGGGCGCGCGGAGAACTGTGTGAACCAGTGCGTGGAGTCTGCAGTGCGCACGCGACCGCGCACTTTCCGAACCGGTTCAGACCAGACGGTGGTGGGGGTTTGGTGAATACCAACTGCACTGTCTCCATGCTGAAGTGGCAGGAGATGAAACAAGGTCGTCATGGACCAAAGATGGTGCATATCTTCATTTTCTACCGAGAGGTCGTGGAGCACAAAGGTTTATTTAGCGTTTTCTTAGCAGAAAGAGGCTATTGTTCGGCTACGGCATTCACAGACAGCTGTGGAGACTGAGGAAACACTTGAGTGTGTCAGTAATGCTGAATTACGAGTGACCCACTTCTGATGTTCTCTGACAGTCACTGTGACAAGGGCCTCACGACTTTTATTCCATGCCTGCCAATAGGCTAATGGATGTTTATACAAAAGCATGTTAAGATGTTACCAAAATATAAAAAGAAAACTATGACTGTGAAAACGCCTCTAAAATGGAAACATGAACTTGCTCATAAGTTAACATCAACTTCTTTTATTAAATATAAAGATAATCTGTTTATTGCTTATTGTCAGACATCCAGGGGTGTTGGTAATGAAAAGACATTATATTGTGTGTCCTGGCCCTGTTTTTTCAAACAGATTGTTTGTTTGAAAAAACACTAAACAGTCACCCCTTTCCACTTGTGCAAGAAAAAGCCTATGTAGTAAATCTTAAAACATTCAATTTGAGTTGTACAACAAATCTCACTTCATAATTTCAAAAACCAGAACTAAAAAAAAAGCACGAACCTGACACCATGCTGTATTCGGGCACAAATGATAATGAGGTACGAAGCTCCTCCCATTATACAACAAGTAAGTATCAGGGTCAACTTTATTTGCCAGGACCATGGCCATACATATACACAAACATTTAATTTCTGTGTATTAAAGGGTCAAACATGGATAAATAGAACATGGATTGGGTGTTACAGTGCCTCCACTTAAATATTGGAGCAAAGAGTCCCTTTTGTGACCAGAAATGAAAATTAAGGAATGGCAAAATTAAATTATGCATGTCCACTGTTAAGCCAACGGACAGATTACACACAAACAAATTGAATTAACAAGCTGAACTTACCTATTTTCTCACAGTAGAAATAAAACTGAACCATTCTGTATGAGAGGTACAATAACCGATCCACACAAAACAATATACACTGTATAAGTGTCAGTATGGTTACATATTACTCATGGGAGGAGGGGGGAGAGGAGACCTGAAGATCCTGCTCCTCTGCCTTCTTGCATTCTGGCATTCAACCAGAGTGGTCAGTTTTCCTTTTTATTTTAATATGTTAAAATGTCAAATGGCTGCAGAAACCTCCATGTAACATAATTTCCACCACTGTAAAACAGCTTAGTCTGCCATTGACTCGTGCTTGGTGTTGTTTGATTGATTAGATGATTGAATCCGGGGAAAATACATATTGGTCATATAAAAATTCGTTAAATTTAATTCCAGTCTCACTTTTTTATGATTTGCTTTCAACAGTGGTGTCCCCCTCTGTTATCCATTTAGCCCATCTTGGCTCAAACAGAGACTGATGGTGCGAACTGACACTGATGTTCCTTGACCTTGGAGTTCACCTCTAATCTGTTTGGAATTTGTTGTGGGCTCTTTGTTTACCATTGGCATTATCTGCCTCTTCAATTTGTCATCAATTTTTGTCTTGCAGCCACATCCAGGGAGGTTGGCCACAGTCCTGTGGACCTTAAACTTCTGAATATGTGCAATTATAGTCACAGGAACATCAAGCTGCTTGGGGATGGTCTTACAGCCTTTACGTTTCACGTACTTGTCTATAATTTTATTTCTAATCTCCCGAGACAGCTATCTCCTTAGTTTTCTGTGGTCCATGTTCAGTGCAGTACACACCACCATACCAAACAGCACAGTGACTACTTTTCACTCTTTAAACAGGCAGACAGACTGATTACAGGCTTGGAGACACCTGTGATGCTAATTACAGGACACACCTTTGTTTAACATATCCCTATGGTTCAATCAATTTTTTTTCTTTTTTTTTTCAAGGGGTACCATCAGTTTTGATCAGGCCAGTTTCATTATTCTGTTTTTTAAAATAATTCTGTTGAACCACAATTCAAAAGCAACGTCTACTATTCATTAGTTAATTTTCAGTAAATTTTTATTTATTATTACTTTTGTCAGTTTCAAGTTATTTCATAGACCACTGTGGATCTTTATTTCATTAACAGAAGGGTACCAACAATTTTGCACATGTCCGTATACTCTGGCAGCTCACTTCAAATAAATCAGTATCTTTCACATCAAATCCTACCTTACCTACCCTATGAATCCAATAATTAGATGTTTTATTACATAGTGTTCTTAAATACATTACAGAAAATTTTCAAATACAGAATAGATTTTTCCAAAGATTTGTGCAGTGGTCTGACAGGCATGTTTGCTATCAACAATGAGCTAAGCTGTTTATTCACTTTAGATTTTTTGAGTTAAGATGCTTTAGTGTATCTGAACATCATCAACTAGCCTATATCATTTTGCTTAATGACATGATAATTATATGTAAATGTGTATAATTGCTATGTGTAAGGAGTTTTGTATGGGTCCAAAAGGATGATAATTCCTTTTTTCTTTAGAGCTCAATGGTTGATTTATTCAAGAACCAGAGTAAAATAATGTGTGATATTTTGTTTCTTTCATTCAACATTTCAATATAAATGCTTTATAATAAAAAGAAACACCCAGGGGCAGGAAAAAAAACTTCTGTTAAGCAGCAAGAAATCTTGAATATGGCTCCAAATCTCATGATGAACAGCAAATCCATACAATACTGTGTTGGGGTGTGGGCGAAGGAATAGAGGTAAATAGAGACAAGTGGACTAAAGTTAGAACTGAAGTTAGTGACAGATCCATGGACCAACCTTAGACCTGCAGACATCAAATCTGTTTCTGCTGAAAACAAATTCTTTCAAAGTTAGCCTCTTGAGAAGCAACATCTCATTTCAGGGGGGTCCTTATGTCTTCATGATTTTGGTGATAATATTATCTTATATGTGAGGTTAAACAAAGTCATATTAGGGAAAATCAGCCGGAATGTTAACACCTTTAATGACAACATCCTTAATAAAAATATGATATATTATGTACATAAAACATACTAATAATTCTGTTGAAATAATAATTCAAAACCTTTCCAAGATTTAGCAAGGCACAATATAAGGGACTATAACATTTCAATAAGGGAGCAACCAATTAGCAAAGTATTTGTAAAAGCAATTTTAAATTAAAAAAAAAAATCAAACCTCTGAAAAAGCAAAAGATTTAGATCTCCAGTGAACCACAACAAATGGTTTGTTGTAACTGAAGCAGTAGTTGAAAGTCTTCAGCAGTTTAGCAAATTTGTTGTTACACACTCACACTGTGCAGCTACATATATCTGAGCTCACAGAGCCTGGTATGTGTGTTACACTATTTTACACAAATACCTAAAACTGGACAAACATTTAAATTGATTTAATTTAACTCCATTTGTAGAAAACTCACTGAGGTCCTCTTTTTTCTCTTACTGGAACACCTGTGTCTGAGTTGTTCATAATGTATGAATTGTTTGCGCTAATATCACTTTGGCCACTTTAGTCACACATAATTTATCACTTGTACTGTCTTTTCCCCCTTTTCTACCAAACCAAAATATGCCCCAAGTGTAGGCCTATTTTTTGAAAGATGACCAAGATTTTTATTAGTCACATGACTTTTCAAAAATCCCTGAACATCTTGTACTTACCCATGTATCAGCCAGTGCCAGGGCATTTCGCTGGTCAGATGCTTTAAAAAATGTTGACAGTTATGAATTACATAAATGTCACTCTAGAGTTTTTGTCATTGGAGAAAGGAAGAACCATGGTTGCATGGGCTCCCCCTGGTGTTCTTGTCTTTAATTTCCTCACCAATAAAGTTGCACGTGCAGATATGCTGACAAATACTCAAAATTGATATTTACACAAGGTTATAAAAAGGTAAAGGTTTGGGTTATAAAAAGGCAGGCATGGAGTTTTAGCCCTGCATATCTAATATTTTAGATCAGTGTCAAAATTAACACCTAAGTTTTGGCAAGCTCACATGGAGTTGAAAACAGGGGGGTCCCACTAAAATCGCATCACACATGCGGACTCTAGTATCCTTCAGCATTATGGGACATGTTTAGACCTGGTATAAACATTTGTTTTTGTGATCAGATCACAGGTGTTTAGACCTGGGGCTCTAATTTCATAGACCAGGCGCAGCGCACCTGCCCTGCGCCGCGCCTCCGCCACATCAGCGGGGACTTTGCAAGTTTCCTGCATGGCGCACTGAGGCGCTAGTGCCAGAGAGGGAAGAGAGAAGGCGTGAGTGGGTTTAACACAGCCAAGTGCTGTCTTCAGCGATCAAATGGATGCCTCTCCTTGCCTTTAAATGCACTGTGGGCAAAGTGCAGCGACTGACTGGTCTGACTGATTGCCACCACCGTGGCAATGATGTGCTGGAAAGACCTGGTAACAGAGACAGTCAGAGCCGCTGTCACTGTTACAGCAACTGAGAGAGCGAAGGGGCCATCGGAGCGTGCATCAGAGGCCATGATGCTCGTCACTGTGCGGGCCAGCTCGCGAAACAGATGTAATCTGTTCCTGTGTCATGAGTAGGATTATAAAATTAAGTGACAGCTACATTTAAACACAGCAGCAGGCTAATCCATTCATCATGCTTGTGATCCACCTCCATTCCTGGTCTGTCACCGCCAAATAGCAGAACCTTTGGTGATATATCCTCTCGCAGTATCTTCCTCATCCTCCTTGCAATAAATGTGCAATCACAGGTAAATCTTTGAGACACAGAGTGACATACATTTATTTTCTCTCTTTTTTTTCTCCCTCTTTTCTTTGAATTTCATGAACTGAAAGAAGCCGGACATATGCTCTGTATTGGATGATGAGGCTGTTTGTTGTTGGCTTGTGAGATGAGCATCAAACTTCCAGGTGCCATCAGGTTAAGTTTCCATTCTGACAAATGGCTTTAATCCGACATCAGATGTGATGGGACAATTAAAATGCTGGTTCAGACTGTTACATTAAATAGTGGTTGCTGTGATTGTTTATTGCATTGAAATGTGCCTGACACTCTGGAAACCTGTCTCTGAGGCTTTGTTGACGTGTGCGCACATGTGCGCCTGTCACCAAACTACAACTGGGGTGCACTTTGACTGACTGACCGCGAATAGACCAGGTTGGAGCTGGCAAGCATTCAGTGCACCTTCCACACAGTATTTTGGCCCGAAACTGTCACTGCGCCAACCTGAATCTGTCGGCACCTCCCCCTGGTTCCATCACACCCATCTCAGGGCAGCCTGTCTACCAAATTGCCAAATTGGCTGTGCATGGCGGGGCACCAGACAAATTTACCACTGCACAGGATGCGCAAAGCTCTGCCACCCTGATCTGCACCACTAAATTAGGGCCCCTGGTGTTAACCTCCATCCTTTGTGATCAGATCACAAGTGGACACCTGTAAGTACATCTGTTCAAACATGGTGTTAAATGTGTTCTCTATGTGTCCTCTACAGACCACTTCAGTTCTCAATCCCCCACTCTACAGGCAAATAAAGCACACAACCCACCTCTTTGGCAAATACCAAGTATCATCATCATCATCATCATCATCATCATCATCATCATCATCAACATTGCAGTCTCATAAGACCAGATAATTCTTGTGCCTTGGAGTTAGGTTTTGAAACAACATCTTTTGTGGCTATGGAGACCAATTTGGGAGGGGCAGGCATGGCTACAGATGTCACAGGTGTAGGCAACAACCTGGGATGTTGAAGACATGATGGTGGTTTGCTGCAGGTTTCCTTAGCCTTCTTTTCCTTTCTTGTGATTGGGCCAAGTTGGTTTTGTATGTCTGCAGCCTAGTACATAGTATCTGCTGCCAAAGATGGCAATCTTGAGCAGCATCTTCCCATGTGGCTGGACTGATGTTAGGGCCTATTGGCCTTTGCCAGATGTTAGTTCTGCATATAGCATGTCCTTTGGCATCCGGACAGATATGGCCCAGCCAGCGGAGTTGTCATTGCCTCAGGAGAGAAGGCAGGGTGGGAGGCTGAGCGTTTTTCCCAAACTGCAGAATTTGTGATCCTGTCCTGCCAGGTGATGCCCAGAATGCATCTCAGACAGTGCAGATGAAAGGAGTTTAGCCTCTGTTCCAGGTGTGAGCATGGGGTCCACGCTTCACTGCCATGCAGGAGTTTGCTGATGACAGACTCTGTACATCTGTACCTTTGTATGGATGGCAATCTTTCAATTTTTCCATTATTCTTGTTGTCAAGTTTCCAAAGGTAGTGGCTGCTTTTCCAATTCGGCTACTGACTTCAGAATCCAGTGACAAGTTGCAAGTGATGGTTGATCCAAGGTGAAACTTTTTACATCTTCCATTGTATAGCTGTTTATGGTGATGGAAGGTAGAGTTTCAGTTCCTTGCCCAATACTCTTGGTTTTGATAAGGCTGATGGTGAGGTTAAAGTCCCGGCATGCTTGACTGAAGCTGTCTATAAGGATCTGCAGATGCTCCTGGGAGTGTATTGCCACTGCTGCATCATCAGCAAACAGCATGTCCCGAATAATGAGTGATCTGATCTTGATTTTTGCTGTCAGTCGGGAGAGGTTGAATAGCTTGCCATTCATCCCAGTGTGCAGGTAGACTCCCTCTGTCGATGTTCCAAAGGCTTGGCGCAGGAGGAGAGAATATCAAATACCAAGTGTGGTGTTGTTAAAAATAACTGCACTATAAACGATTGCTGTAAATTTACAGCCAGATGTCAACAGTATTAAGCTGTTATTTTAAAATACAGTGCTTTACTGCTAAAATAACATAAAAACTGTTAAATTACATTCTACTGACCATTTACAACGGATCACTACTGTATTCCAAAAATACAGCACTTTACTGCTGTCCTAAGTATAGTCTGCCCAAAATTACAGTATGATGCAGTATTTTTTGAATTCTGGGAGGAGCACATGGATGAACTGCACATGGAGAGCTGGATACATGTGTTTCTTTATCCATCGCCATCTTCCTAATTATTTGGTGAGTATCAATTAAATTCACTTTGTGTATTGGTTAAAAGAGCCCAAGGCTTAAAAGTTGAGTGATGTACCAGGTTTTTTTTCATCACTGAATGCAGAATGCTATGTGCATGTCTGACAGAAGGATCCAGCAGCTAACGTAAGCTAAAATTTCTAGTGAATGTATTTTTGGCAGACAATTAAAAGATCATTAGTCATCATAGACTAGACTTCAATAAATCCATAAATTGAACCATTTTTATGTCGATGAAGTGCTGTTTGTATGCTTCAACTGTTTGTACACTTAAATTGTTTGTTCATCTGAATAAATGAATGAAAATGCCCCAATTACATGTAGATAACTCATACTGATTTGTATGTGAGAAGTTGCTATATTTTGAAACTCATCTCTCTGTCTCTCTCTCTCTCACACACACACACAGGGCTACCTGAGCGGGATTGAATGTGGGACATACTGTAAGTAATTCACTAACCATGCCATCACCCAGTACCCACTTTGGACTTGTGCCTTATTTTTTCATTCCTGTACACGAAGCCTAAATGTAAAGTTTATATTTGATCGTGATGTAACATGTCTGGTGGTGTTCATTATACTTTGACTTTTATTTGAACTGTTTTTGACAGATTGACAAAACATTTTGGTTTAATACTTGTACAGTTTGTACAGGTCAGTTCTGTAAGTATATTTATGAATGTGTATGTACTTGTGTACATGCATATACAGTACGTGTATCTATGAAATAGAGTTTTTCTTCAGCCTGCTCTGTTGTAAAGTGCCTTGAGATAACACCTGTTATGTTGAACTATACAAATAAAGACTGATTGATTGATTGGTAATTTTGCTTCTTGTATTACACAATTTTCAGCAAAAAGCTAAGGGCATTTTGAGAAAGAAGGACTGTCTCAGGTTTTTGTTAATCTTGTTAAATGTACAATTGTTCTGCGCATTAGGGGTGGGCGTATCGATCTTTATATCGATAGTATCGATACCAAGCTGAGTATCGGTATTGGATCGATACTAGCGTGATGAGATCGATTCTGCAGTTTCTCTTATGTCGTCTTTACTTTATTTTCCTCCGCTCCGACCGCCGCTTCAAAACGGTGCACCTCTCTCCCTCTATGTCAACATGTTCCTGTTCCTGAACAAAAACCTATAAATCTGTTGTCAATATGGAAACAGAGCCAAAAGGACAACCCAAGAGAGGGCTTTGTGAGCAGGAAGCCAAAGGTTAACTGTAGTTTACACTTTATTTGTGCAATGGAAGGTATTTTTTGTTGTGATGATGACATTGTTATATTTATATATTTTTTACATTGCTGCTTTTTTGTTGTTTTGCACTTGTGATTTTTTTCTTAAACGTGGAACAATTTATTACTTTTATACAGTTAAAAATGTGTTCTACTGTTGTGCTTCATTAATAAAAAGTATTTTTATTGCCTAAAATCTTTGTGCTGTGTTTTACCATAATCATAATCAACCAACTCAAGACAAAATTACAAAATTATTCAATGATCATTACATTGTAAAAAGTATCGGTATCGGTATTGTCATCGGCGATACTATCCCTGTATTTACTTGGCATCGGATCGGTACCAAAATTCCTAGTATCGCCCACCCCTACTGCGTATGAAGTTTGCCTGACATCAAAATAAAGAGTAAAATGCTAAAGCTGTGGATTTTTTTCTCTGACATTTGTAATCATACTATTGAAAAATCAGTGATATAGCTATGTTCTTCATTCAGTTGATACAGTTGATGCATTCTGTGTCTTTTAAGCCAGCTTTGGATAGAGATTTTGTGAAGACTGGTTACCAGTAAGGGCTAACATTGCAATTATTCTTAACAAACAACCTACCTTTAATTATAGAGTAACTATTCCTATTTGCATTTCCTGCTAAGCCAGTAAAAAATTTGATTAAAAAACAGTTTATTAAAATATATATAAAAAAGATACAAAGTTATAGTCAGTCATTTGTCAAATACTGTAAAGTAATAAAAATCAGTTAATTCTATATTTTTAGTGAACAGCGCAAAAGTATGAATTTTAGTAACAGTTAAATACTGTTAATTTTACAGGAAAATAATGTAAGTCCTTCTGCCAGTTGTTTCCTGTTTATTTACAGGAAAAGCAATAAAAAAAACTGGCTCATACTGTATTTTTCATCAACGGTAAAAAACTGTAATTGATAGTGACAGTAGGATAATGTCAATTTTACGGTAAGATAATGGTAGCCCTGCTGCCAGTTGATTACCATAACTTTACAGGCAAATTTTAAACAGTGTGTTGAGGGGCAGCAATGCACTTCACCCTGCATTTTCAGGGTCTACGGGTCTAATTCAAAATGTCCGTCCAGTGTAGTGTGTATTATTTTTACAATTGTCCTGCTAGTACACATTTACCAACACACACACACACACACACACACACACACAAAACACACGGTATTGTTGTAAGTGGAGGGTGAATATTGATAGCCTACTTAAGTATTTTAAGGGGCCTCTCGTAGACCCTTTAAATGCCTATAAATTCTCCTTTGTCAACTTTGCATTTAAATCATAAAGATGGTTCCCTTGGCTGTTTAGTTTACAGCTATTGTTATTTTCCTGGATAAAAATGTCTACGTATATCGGCAGCTTTCCAGTATTTTCCTCCACTGTAAAGTGCACAGAAACAAACACACATCACAGTCTCACTCAGAGACCAATTATCACCAAACCGTTACTTCCCTCATGTCTTTTTTGCTCG
>JAZDUH010000461.1:3707500-3715000 GCA_036419115.1 Scarus forsteni
GGGTGGAAAAATGGGTAATTATCGTTATGTAGCTACAGAAGAGTGCTCAGGTAATGCAATAATTAATAGTAAAGTAATGATTTCACTGGTACTCTTATCTTCTAAGTTTTTGAGATGTACATGTTTTGTTTTTCATTTTTATCTTACAGGGAATTAACTTCAGCACAAGATTCAAAAATGTATGTCACGCTTTTGTTCCTTCCATTCAATGACTTCTTAATTTACAAACCCCAATTCCAATGCAATTGGGATGTGGAGTAAAATTTACATGAAGACTGAATACAATAATTTGTAGGTTCCTCTCAAGCTATAATCACTCAATAGCACTGCAAAGAGAATATATTTAATGATCAAACTGGTAAACTTAGTGGCAGTTTTCGAATAGTCACTCATTTTGAATTTGATGCCTGCAACACATACTAAAAATTTGGGGTCAGGGGTATGTTTACAGCTGCATTACCTCTTCAAACTTTTAGCAACGCTCAATAGCATTTGGGAACTAAGAACACTGATTTTTGAAGCTATGTAAGCGGAATTACTTCCCATTCTTGCTTGATGTAAGACCTCAGTTGTTTAAAACTTTGGCCTTTCCATTGTCATATTTTGTGCCTCATAATGTGCCATACATTTTCACTGGGAGACGTACTGTATCTGGTCTACATACAGGACTGTCTGGTACCCACACTCATGATGAAACCACACCGTTGTGATACATGCAGAATGTGGTTTCATTGCCTGTCTAAGTTCAGTGTTCATCCAGGTCATGGTTATCCAATGCTGATAAAAGTGGCAACTTAACTGGTTCAAATTGTTGAATATTTTTCACCACTCTTCCAAAAGGTCTCCTCAGTTCTAAAAACACCAATTTGGGCACTCACACACTCCCATACCATCACAGATGCTGGATTTTGAACTTTGTGATAAACAATCTGGATGGTGCTTCTCCTGTTTAGCAAGGAGGACACAAAGCCCATGATTTCTAAAAACAATATGATACTGTATGTTGACTCATTGGACGACAGCACACTTTTCCCCTTAAGTCCATCTCAGATGAGCTCCAGCCCTGAGAGGCCAGCTGTGTTTTTGGGTATTGATGACATATGGCTTTGACTTTTTAAGCTAGCATTTTTTTTTATAAAGAAACAACCTGGGAGAAAAGAAAACAATCAGCATTTTTAATTGGACACTTCTATACCAAAAATACTAAAATGTATACACTTTTTGGCATAAACATCAGCTCCACAGGAAACTTCAATATGGCTGTGAAAAGCTGAGATATAAAGCAAGAAGGACTTTTACTCAATTAAACTAAATAAATTTGATATTTCAATATTAATCTTGGTCAGTTGTTTTCTGTCCTCATAAGAATTGGTTATTCTGTATGATGCTGAATTGTTTTGGACCAAATTAAAGAAGAACTTTGACAAATGGGACAAAGCAGTCATTGAATCGCTTCACACTGAGCTCAGTACGACCTACTTAAATATACCAAAAAAAAAAGACTCCAAACAAATGCATGTAAAGCAGAACTCAGTCAAATATACCCTGATGCTCAAAATAAAAAAGGAGCACCAAAATTTGCCAACCTTTGAAACTTCTACCGGTCCTATCATGACATTGCCCTGAGCTGCCTTTAGCTGGAGCCAGAGATAAGTCCCCTCAACATGTTGGTCCAAAAGCTTCTCACATATCACATTAAAGCCAGACTAAAAAGGACCAGGCCCACAGAAACCACCCAATACAACCAAACCAGGCTCAGAACCCCAACACCCCAGTTCTGGTTAAAACCAACAGCAAGACATGTATGTGATATAGTGGGAAGATGGAGCCCGAAAACAACAAAAAAAAGAAATGTTATTTGGTCCTATACACTGGAAGATTTCCTGAGCTCTGTAAAAGAAACTTACCTGAGAAAAGTCCTGATGAGGGACTCATTGACACTTTAGCTATAGAGCCTTGTCATCACAAAAAGGAGCTGGCTTCCAGAGGAGGGCAGACTCTGCCTCTACTGTGACACCCAAGGTAGAGACAGAGCTCCACTTCCTCACATCCTGTCCTAAAAACCAGGCTGTGAAAGAGGAATTCTATCTCCAATTAACAAACACCTACCAGGAGTTAGAACATTCAAATAATTTTCTGAAAATATCATACTAACTGGGAAAATGCAACACTGTGAAACTATTGCAGCTAAAATTACAAAATTGTGTGAGGACCTAAGGGCAACCAGTGAAACCTAAACACACACAACCACAAACACATTTCCTTTCAAATTTATTGTATTTCTTAAAAGGGTGTATTTTTATTTTGTTAAATCCTCACAGCCATCAAAAACAACTAGATTTGTTTACAGCTTGTAAACCATAATGCCTGATGTTCAACCAGGTGTACAAATACTGGTTCAAACCCAATAATGACCTGCTTGAATTAATGAGCACTTGGCCTGTCTTGGTCGTCCGTCACTTTTTTTTTTTTTTTTTTTTTTAACTATCTTTGTGTTGTTATTGCTGCTTTTATTTCAATCTGACGTGTGTCTTTACCTTTTTCCATGATGCTTCTGAGTTTTCATAAAGTAATTTGTTTGAATTTGTGTGTTTGTATAAGTGAACCCAACAAAATAGTTGCTAATTAAGTATTTGACAGTAAGGAAGACAAACTAAATTAACGGCATCAGAAATGAAATGCCAAACAGACAGCATGTGCAAGAACATGACTGAATACCAATGGTAACTTTGATCTGATTGGTGTTAAAAGTGTTTATATCTCAAACACACAAAAAAAGCTTCAGCCACTTTGAGCTTTTTCGGGATCCATGTCTGTGTGTTTGTTTTGTATGGAAAAGCAAACAATAAAAAGAATCAAATTTAAAGCTACATGACAAACCACCTGTATAATAGCAGGTGTTATTTTATTTTTTCAACATTTAACTTTTCAACCATATGCACAGTGTCTCAGATTTATGACCCCGTGGGGAATACAGTCCATTTTTACTGGGGTAAAACGTGTGACAAGAAGCACTGGTCTCCCCTACTGTGCACTTTAGCCTAGAAAATGCTGTTTTAGGACTACTCAAGAAAAGTTCAAGTGAACATTAAAAGACACTCAATGATATAAACTCGACTAAATGTACTAATACATTTTCTTGAAGGGTCTACCTTTTATGATATAAGTCTATTTAAAAGCCTTGCTTTATTATGTTGTATTATAAAAACAATTATTGGTATTTCCATTAATATCAATAATCATATGCAGGTAGGGACCTGAATATCATATTATTGATAGCTAGCAGGAAATGTCTTGAATAATGAAATTGGGGACTAGTTAAATGGATGTGATTTCATTTTGCTATTGTGGTGCATGAATTCATCTTCAACGTGCTCCGGCTGGCGTTGGAAGTAGTTCCGGTGGTGTAGCAGCCGAGCGGAGCACACAGTACCGGGATCTCCGTATCGTTGAGCGCAAACGCACAGCGGATGGCGGGTCGGGTCTTTCTGTCATGACTGTCGAGTGACCAGGGCAGCGGTCAGAGAGAGCCCGCACAGCAGCGTGCTGCAGACCGGCTGTCAGCGTCAGGGCGCCGCTGGCCGGAGCTTTGTCTTCGAGAGGATTTTTCAAATGCACAAGAGGCGTGTGGAGCTTCTAGAGCAGGAGTACGGACACTGAGCCGGCTCATGCTCACCCATGACGGTGAGTAGTATGTGCAGAAGAATTTTGATACCACTGACATGAAATGTTTTTATGAGACGTGGTGTTTTTACCGGGAAAGAAGGGGTTTTACTCAACAGCGGGGCTATGATAAGTTCGCTGCCTGTCTGTCACAATACCCCACCAAGCAGGCTGATACTGGAGCAATGGTCCTTGTTGCAAATGTCGGTCAAATAAAGTCAACTTATTTAAAGTTTTTTGTTAAAGCAGGCTGTAAATGCACCACTCGGACGAAAAGACTTTTTAGAGGCGAACAGGCGTTTTCAGTCAAGTTTTCAGCAAGTGCTTATAGTCTGGTATTGTAGGCTGTCGAGAGCGCAAAAATACGTAGAGACAGGACAGTGCATTTTCAGCTGAAAACACTTTAAGGTGATAACAGAGATACATATTTTTTTTTACTTTGAGCAACAACCCCGCTTGGATAGGATTTAGCTACACAGAAAAGTGTCCTTGCCAAAAGCATTTTTCCATGGAAAGCGAATATATCTATTTCACAATGCTTTGTAGTTAACTTTTGTTACAAAGAAAAGTCGTGAAGGACTGTAGGTTGTAATCCTTCTTGCTTGTGTTCTAAGCAGTAAGCTAAATTTTAAAGGCAACATTTTTAATGCCTCATGGCTCACAACTTATGGAAGAAATAATTTATTTAAGCAAAAAGTTCAGCGCAGTGAATGTAGGCCTATGGGTCAATTCTACTTGCAAAGCATCACAACAAGAAAATGCCATAAGCCGTTCAATAAAGACACAATTTTAATCAATGTCTGATTTCATATCTGTTTTAGGTTCAACCTCATCCTTGCACACTGCTAGAAAGGATGTTAATCAAAAAAGAAATTCCATGTGAGAATCACAACAAATGTATAAGGTAATGGATATAATTGGCTTCATGCTAAGCAATTAACTAATCAGTTCCTTCCATTTATTCTATATATCTGTATAACTCACAGACAAATCTTTGCAGCATTACATGGATTCCAATGTGTACAATGTGTTTGACGTTATTGCCTCTAAAAACTGAGTCTGCGTAATTTTTACAAAACTTAGAACTGAATGGCATTAGTATCAATCCCTATCCCTATAGAATAGTGTTAGTCAAATTGTCATTTTCCTCCTCAAGAGATTTAGTCTAATTTTAGTCAACCTAAGATTAAAATATTCTAGTTTACTTTTAATAAATTAACTGTTATTACACATTGGCCACTATCTTTGTAATTTTTTTTCTCTGTGACTAAATCTGCCAAACTATAGAATTAAGCTTTTTGTAGTTCACTCATGTTAGGTATCATTTGGGTTTTTCCAATACCACTGAAAAACTATGCAATGGTGCCAGTGCTTTAGATTCCTGGTTAATACTTTCACAATGAAAAGTGTTTTACTCAAGTCATGACTCATGTGATAATGCTGATTTTGCCGGTAATGCCTGTTTCATTAGCAAGAGTGAAAGGTCCCATCTTTGTAGTGGAAGTGCAGAATCACTGCCTCTGATATTTGATAAATGGTCCTGATATAAAGCTCTGAAATCACAGTTGTGATTTTATTTACTGTTTATTGACAGGAAGGTACCAAATGTGCTTGAGTGGCCATATCTTTTTTGGATGTTATGCCTGTTGTTCAATTTTATTTGTTGTATGATGGAACACATTGTCATTTGTAGTTTCCATGATTTTTGCAGGTCTCATTAGATCAGGCCGGGTTGGTTTTTCTAAGTCTAATCAATTTGCTTTTCTTTACCAGTAGTTGCTATTACTACATCATATTCAATAATATGGTTGGACTTAAAAAAAATTATCTATGGTGTGCTAACCAGGGCTCTAGACTAACTTTTTGCATTGGTTGCAATGGTGCACCCAAAACATTTTTAAGGTGCACCCAAATTTTCATAATGTCATCTTTCATGCCATAAGGTCACTATTTTTTCACTCTCCATGACTTTTATGTAATGTAAATGATTTTGAACAAGAATAAGATGCAAAGAAATATTTGTCTTTGTTCAAAACATAATTATATACAAGAAAAAAAGAGCATTTGAAGTGCTTCACTGAATGAATCTTTTGAAATCTTCCAAAAGTAAAAGAGCTAATGTTTAAGATGCTACACTGAACTAAAAAATTGAAATAAATATCCAGATTTTAACAACCAACATTATATCATTTAACTGGATGGTTTAATTCTCCAATAAATTTGAATCTAGAATAAGACTTAACATACTATAGTCAATATTTACAAAACTGAAACTAAGGTAAATAATAAAAAAAACAATTATCAAACCAATTTATAAATACCAACATGTAGGGCAGAACATTTCACGACTTTTTTCTTTATTTTTTTCTCTTTGTGGCGCTTTTTTTCTCTACAGCTTTATGTTGGGGGCTGCCAGTCAGGTCAATTGTCCTCAGTGGACGTAAACACTCACCTCTGTGCCTGTGTGAGAAACCTCCCCATTAAGAGGTGAAAGGACTGAACAGATATAGATGTTATAGTTAATGTTAGTTTGTTTTACTTGTTGTAGTTGGTAATTATTTATTATCTGACGAATTTGTCAAGGCTTCACTGCTTCTTCAGGGTTACCGCTCCGTGCTGAAACCTGACACCACAGTCAGGCTCCATCTGGACTCATTTGCATACTAACAGCTGATTGAATGATTACCGAGTACTTCAGTTAATTTTGTCCACTTAAATTTGTATGAGTGCACCTCACATTTTTCTTGGTGCACCAGTGTGCCCAAGAAAAAAATGTTGGGTGCACTCTCACAAATTTTGGGTGCATGTGCGCCCAAAATGGTTGCACTCTGGAGCCCTGCTAACTGTTCTGCTTCACACACATTAACATACGCCAGCTTGACTTGGGTAAACTAGAGTTAAACTGCCATTTCACACAAACCCAAGGGTGTACTTGGGTTTGCATCACCAATCACAGCAAGCTTTATTATACAAAATATTCAGACAGCCTTACTGTGTAATGTTCAAGCAAGTGAAGGACCTGAAAAAAGACTGGACCATCTGAACACATCTGGTACCCACAGCTGTACCAATTTCAGAGACCAGCTGTGACTGCAACAAATTAAAATAACTGATAAAAACACTTGTTAATTTTTAATAATGGATTTTGATATGTTGTTGAGTATTTTCTTAATAGTTAATTTCGATTGATATAAATACCTTTACTAAGGCTATTTTACAAGTCTTTTTAAAACCCACATCAACACATTTTTTATATTTATTTTTGGATAATATGCTGAGACAAAATTACAAATAACTTGACCACCTATTTGATATTGTTGGGAAAAAGAAATGTATTTCTCACTGAAACCACTAAAACAACACTAATATCTGATAGCCAACCCCAGATAGTCTTGTCTTTACAAAAAATAAACACATATTATAGTTTACTATTGCATATTTATTATTTAATTAATTATCATCTCTACTTAGTTATTGAAAAAAATATTCAAACATATTTGATCATATTCTTTTCAACATAATTAACACTGGTTAAAGCAATTTGCACTAAAGAGTAAGGTTTTGACTACTGTTAACTAAAAGGTACAGGTACTGAAATTGATAGTTCATCTCATGTAGATAAATAGACTGAAACTTGCCAGAACTGGCCAGTTTTACTTGAGGTCACAAGAGTCACTTTTGTGTTGTGCTTTTATGCAAGCTGAGTTTGTCATCGGTGCTGTTTTTGATAAAGGAACTATAACCTTGCCATGCACACACTGTCTATAGGCCATACAATGCATAGGAGTCATTATTTCCCATCAAGCTACGGCATGCAGAGCCAGCCAGTACTACACA
>JAZDUH010000461.1:3725000-3752500 GCA_036419115.1 Scarus forsteni
TAAATGTGCAAAGAATAAACAGAAGAAACAGACATGGCAGGTTGTACATGAGGTAAAAGAGTTGTAGTTTTATGGCAGGTGAAGTGTTCATTAGAGTGACGGCCTGGGGGAAGAAACTGTTCCGGTGTCTGGATGTCTTGACACACATTGCTCTGTAACGCCGGCCAGAGGGGAGCAGTTTAAACAGTTTGTGTCCAGGGTGTGAGGGGTCTGCAGAGATGTTGCCAGCTCGCTTCCTGGTCCTGGACCGGTATAAGTCCTGGATGGAGGGCAGGCTGGCTCAGATGATTTTTTCTGCAGCCCTGACAGTTCGTTGTAGTCTGTGCCTGTCGTGTTTGGAGGCTGAAGAAAACCAAACAGAGATGGAATTGCACAGGACAGACTGGATGATGGAGGTGTAGAAGATGATGAGCAGGTCCTGGGGCAGGTTGAACTTCCTAAGCTGTCTGAGGAAGAACAACCTCTGCTGTGCCTTCTTCCTGATGGAGTCTATGTGGGGGGTCCACTTCAGATCCCGGGAGATGGTGGATCCCAGGAACCGGAAGGAGTCCACAGTAGACACAGTACTGTTGAGAATGGTGAGAGGGGGCGGAGGAGGGGGGTTTCTCCTGAAGTCCACTGTCATCTCCACAGTCTTGAGCGGGTTCAGCTCCAGGTGGTTCTGACTGCACCAGAGGACCAGCTGTTCCACCTCCTGTCTGTAAGCGGCCTCATCACCATCCTGGGTGAGACCGATGATGGTGGTGTCGTCCGCAAACTTCAAGAGTTTCACAGAGGGGTCCCCTGAGGTGCAGTCATTGGTGTACAGGGAGAAGAGCAGTGGGGAGAGCACACATCCCTGGGGGGCGCCGGTGTTCACTGTCCGTGTGGTGGACGTGATGGACCCCAGCCTCACCTGCTGGGTCCTGCCAGTCAGGAAGCTGGAGATCCACTGACAGGTGGGGGGTGGCACAGAGAGGTGGGAGAGCTTGTGGTGGAGGATGTCAGGGATGATGGTGTTGAACGAGCTGAAGTCCACAAACAGGATCCTCACGTACGTCCCTGCAGAGTCCAGGTGCTGTAGGATGTAGTGCAGTCCCATGTTGACTGCATCCTCAGCGGACCTGTTTGCCCGGTAGGCGAACTGCAGGGGGTCCAGTAGGGGTCCTGTGATGTCCTTCAGGTATCTCATCACCAGGTGTTCAAAAGACTTCATGACTACAGATGTCAGGGCGACGGGCCTGTAGTCATTCAGCCCTGTTATGGAGGGTTTCTTCGGGACTGGGATGATGGTGGAGCGTTTGAAGCAGGAGGGCACCTCGCACAGCTCCAGAGATCTGTTGAAGATCCGGGTGAAGATGGCGGCCAGCTGGTCAGCGCAGGCCCTCAGACATGAGGGGGAGACACCGTCAGGACCTGGAGCCTTCTTGGTCTTTTGTCTCTGGAACTGCTGGCACACATCCTCTTCACGGATTGTCAGTACGGGTGGGGTTGCAGGGGGGGGGGCTGTCCAGGGGGGCAGGTAGTCCTTTGTTGTTGGGGGGGGGGGGGTGAAAAAGTCACTCTCGAACCTGGTGTAAAACAGATTCAGCTCCTCAGCCAGTTGGGGGTTTTCCACAGGGTGGGGGGGCCATCTCTTGTAGTTGACAGCCTCCTGAAGGCCTTTCCACACTGACGCAGGATCGTTAGCTGAGAATTGTCCTTTCAGCTTCTCAGAGTAGCTCCTCTTAGCTGCTCTGATCTCCTTTGTCAGTGTGTTCCTGGCCTGTTTGTACAGGATCCTGTCCCCACTGCTGTAGGCCTCCTCCTTGGCCTGGGGAGCTGCCTCAGTTTCCCAGTAAACCAAGGTTTATTGTTGCTGTATGTGCAAAAGGTCTTGGTTTGCACACACAGGTCCTCACAAAAACTGATGTAAGATGTCACAGTGTCACAAAGTCCATGAATGTCTGTGGCTGCAGCTTCAAAGACGCTCCAATCTGTGCAGTCAAAACAGGCCTGGAGCTCCTGCCTTGACTCTTCCGTCCACTTCTTCACTGACTTCACTACAGGCTTTGCAGATTTTAGTTTCTGCCTGTAGGTAGGAATAAGGTGGATCAGACAGTGATCAGAGAGTCCTAAAGCTGCACGGGGGACAGAGCGATAGGCGTCCTTTATTGTGGTGTAGCAATGGTCAAGAATATTTGCATCCCTGGTGGGACACGTAACGTGCTGTCTATATTTTCGGAGTTCATGACTGAGGTTTGCTCTGTTAAAATCCCCTAAGATGATGAGCATGGAGTCTGGATGCTTCCTCTCCACGTCTGTGATCTGGTCTGCGAGCTGCTGCTGCGCCTCCGTTATGCACGCATGAGGTGGAATGTAAACACTGACCAGCACAAACGAGGAGAACTCCCGCGGTGAATAAAACGGGCGAAAGTTTATAAAAAAAGATTCTAAATGGGGGCTACATGTCCTCTTCAACACTGTGACATCTCTACACCAACCTTCGTTAATATAGAAGCATGTTCCGCCTCCCCTCGTCTTCCCCGAGAGCTCCGTTATGCGGTCCACGCGCAGGAGCTGGAAGCCGGGCAGGTCTAGAGCGCTGTCAGGGATGTTTTTACTGAGCTAAGTTTCAGAGAAACACAGGGCGGCGGATCTGCCAAAGTCAGAGTTTTTTCTGTTGAGGAGCAGTAGTTCATCCATCTTGTTTGACAGAGAGCGGACGTTGGCCAGGTGGATAGACGGGAGCGCTGTGCTTAATCCCCGCTGCCTCAGTTTCACGAGCGCGCCTGCTCGCTTCCCTCGCCGGCGTCTTCTGTAAACTCCACACAGAGCTACTGCTCCTCCGACCAAAACATCTGTAAAACTCCCTACAGATGTCAGGCTAATGTTTATGAGCTCTTCCCTGGTGTAAGTGATCAGGGAAGGAGAGCAGAGTGCACCAAAAACACACAAAAACGCACAAAGTACAAGAGAGCGCAGTACCGAGGCAGCCATCCGCGGTAGGGGTGGGCGATACTAGGAATTTTGGTATCGATCCGATGCCAAGTAAATACAGGGCTAGTATCGCCGATAACAATACCGATACCGATACTTTTTACGATGTAATGATCATTGAATAATTTTGTAATTTTGCCTTGAGTTGGTTGATTATGATTATGGTAAAACACAGCACAAAGATTTTAGGCAATAAAAATACTTTTTATTAATGAAGCACAACAGTAGAACACATTTTTAACTGTATAAAAGTAATAAATTGTTCCACGTTTAAGAAAAAAATCACAAGTGCAAAACAACAAAAAGGCAGCAATGTAAAAAATATATAAATATAACAATGTCATCATCACAACAAAAAATACCTTCCATTGCACAAATAAAGTGTAAACTACAGTTAACCTTTGGCTTCCTGCTCACAAAGCCCTCTCTTGGGTTGTCCTTTTGGCTCTGTTTCCATATTGACAACAGATTTATAGGTTTTTGTTCAGGAACAGGAACATGTTGACATAGAGGGAGAGAGGTGCACCGTTTTGAAGCGGCGGTCGGAGCGGAGGAAAATAAAGTAAAAACAACATAAGAGAAACTGCAGAATCGATCTCATCACGCTAGTATCGATCCAATACCAATACTCAGCTTGGTATCGATACTATCGATATAAAGATCGATACGCCCACCCCTAATCCGCTGCGCCATCTTGATATTATCAATTTAGATGATTTAGATCTGAATAAATAGTGAGCACTGTGGGCACACAACTACAGCATTCTCAAAAAAAGTAAACTGCATAAAGTATAAAAAGTATTAAAAAAGAACAGGAAGAATGTAACATCTCATGTAACCATGTAAGCTCGGCAGATGGAGAGAAGATGAAGTTATAGCAAGTGACTGACAATAAGGAGAATCTACATGCTGAAAGTTTACTACACTGCTAGCTGTGCTTCCCTTCCTGGTAAGGGTAGTTGGCTTAAAAATGCTGAGATCTTTTTTAGGGAAGGGAGTGTCATAGTAGTATGTGAGAGTGAGCATCTTCAGAGTAGACGATCTTTGTAGTGTTAACGCTGCTAAGGGGGAGCCCGGGGATTGGGTGAGGGTTACGGAAGTGTAGACTGAGAGAGAGAACTGCTAACTGTATGACGCGCTGTTTGAGTCTGTTAATAAAGAGAATTAACGATTCAGAAGTTATTGGCTCGTTCTATGACAGGGAGTGTTGTGAGACACTTTTAGGTGGCCTCTGCTCTGACGTTCGCTGAATCATCGCTACGTCTCGGACCACGGTGCCGCGCGGCTTATCGGTGTTGCAGTGGAGGAGGCGTTTGTCAGAGTGGAGAGGAAAAATGCATTTTATTGAATGTAAGCAAACATAGCGACACAACTATGGGCAAGATAGTTATCTGCCTTAGCACCCACGACACCCGATTTAATGCAGGACTCTGATGTGAAGGCGGCGACATGATGCTGCAGTAGTGTATTTACAGTTTAAAAAAAAATTTGCAGGAGCGGCGGGTAGGATTTAGGAGCGGAGGCCCGCCGCTCCTAAATGAATGTAGAGGAAACACTGGTCTAATATTGATTAAAAAAAGGCCCTGTTTGCTTGTCCTGCTTGACCTCGGTGCAGCTTTTGATACAGCAGACTGCCAATTTCTTTAGATAGACTCCATGGTTATATTGGAATCTCTGGCACTATTTTTAACTGCCGTAAATGTTATTGGACAGAAAGAAAGTTGTACCCGAATATGGGACAATGCCAATCCACTCAGTGTTAATGGAACACTCTTGCCTCACTCCCAAGTCCATGATAAGCAGATAGACACCATTCTTACGACTGTGCATCCAGTAACAAGAGAGCTGCCCACCAGCTTAGCTCAAACACTGGAAGTAGTGCAAGCCTGCCTCTGCCTACCGTCATCAGATAAATCCTTCAGCAACTCTAAACAGTCTTGTGTGCTTTTTGTGGGTCAAATTGCCTGCAAATTTAAAAAACAAACGTCTCACTGTGTTCAAGTCTTGAATGGATGACAACTTTTAACAGCTCAACCAGGGCAAAACTCAGGATTTAGTAATTGGCACTGGACCTCAGAGAGAGAAACTGAACCTGACTTCAAGCACTGACTTCTATTTGCTGTTAGACGGTGAAGAATCAAGCATCATTGTTGACCATAAGTTTAGTTTCAAGCCTCATACAAGAGAAATTACAAAATGAAATACTTTATAATTTACAGAACATTTCCAGGCTGCAACTGTTTCTCACCCAAGCCAATGTAGATGCTTATGTATTCTTTTATTACTTGCCGATTATTGTAACATTCTTCTTTCTGGTCCTCCAAAATAGAATATTGCTCACTTTAAGCTCTTTCAGAACTCGGCTACAATTATGCTAACAATGACCAGAGAAAAAGCCTACATCACACATATTTTAAAGCCTGTGTGTTTGTCCCAGTATCCTGTGAACCTGTTAGAGCTCTTAGGTCTTCAGGGTTTTTTTTAGTAGTGATAAAAGTCCAAACTAAGAACCAAGGTGAGGCTGCTTTTGGTTATTATGGCCCATTTCTGTGGAACAGCCCACCTGCAGACCTAATTTATCTCTTGTTTTCTCCAGTTTCAGTGTTTTTAACATCATCTCCTGTGTTTTCCCATTTAGAATTATGAACGATGAGAACTCATGAAGGGGTTCTGTTTGATCAAAGTTTTAAGATCGTTCTTTTTTCTCCCATATAGGTTTGTTTGTTCGAATTGCCTTTACTTGTTTTTCTCTTGCATGTTCTTTTGTTGTTTCTGTCCACGTACAGAACCTTGTGCTTCAATCTTTTTTACATATAAAGTGCCATATAAATAAAGGCTGATTTATTAGTTGATTGAATGACCTTCATCCACTACTGTCCTCTCCCATCTCCTATGTCAGGATCAGACCTGACACTGACTTAAGTTGTCAGTGGAGCAACAGATTAGCCTGCAAGGAAGCTGCTGATTCAAATCACTGATTTGAATCTGTGTGGATTTTTCATATTCTCCCTGAGCATGTGTGGGTTTTCTCTTGAATTCTAAAGTATTCTCCCACAGACCATAAACATGTTGGTTAATTGGAAACTCAGAATTGTCATTTGGTGTGCGTGTATGTTTAAATGATTCTCTGTGCTTAGATGATGGCCCTGTAATTGACTGGAAACAGATTCAAGATGTAGTCTTCCTTTCGCCCTAGTGGTATTGATCATGGATGGACACATAGATTGTATGCTTCAATCAATTGGTTAAAAGCCTCATCTGAGATGCCGAAGGACTTCCCCACAGAAAACCTAGAAAGTAAAATTGTTGTCCTTTCTCTAATGACTTGTTCTGTTACTGCTCTGACCAAAAAGAGCAAAGAGCTCTCTACATGCGTGACAGTCTCAGAAGTAAACAAACCAAACAGCAACACAGTAACTTCCATTGGCATTTAGTCAATGCACAATCATAAGAAATTGAAAGACAGTGTGATGCTTTAATGTTTGCTTGCAGTCCTCTTTTTGGTTTCATTCATCAACACATGGTTAACATATTGGAGTTCATTACAGATCCGTTGATAATGCTGTACTAGTCAGTGCTTTTTGATAAGATTGTCTCTAATAGCATTGTAAAAGGTTCAATAAAATTGTGTTGCTGTCTGAACTATTTTATAAAATAGTGTGGAGTCAGGCTAACTGGCCAACCATGACAATCACGGACCTCTGCCAAAGTTACATGGTGGTGCTGCAAAGAGGCGATCATGACCCTCTTCCTGTTAAAAGTTATTACTTTTTCAGACCTAAAAACTTTCCTCTTTTAGATGTGGCATGGTTTTCTTGGTTCTTACCTTAAATTGTGAAAAATATTTTGAGCATAATTTTCTTTGGACAGGCTGTAACAGCACATCTTCTAAGTGATCAGATGAAAACATTATCAGGTGGATGGCAAAGAGAGAAGTGTATGGAAAACTACACCCTCTAGTGTATTATATGGGAGGCCCCTTGAGAAATAAATCATACTTGCTGATACATTCACCATCATACTTTCACACATACACTGGTATACTCTCTTTACCAGCCAACTGTCTTACATTAACTATCAAACTCTCTAACATTTACCAACAAACTCTCTTACATTTACTGTCAAACTCACTTACATTTACTATCAAATTGTCTTACATTAACTATCAAACCCTCTTACATTTACTATCAAACTCTCTTACATTTACTATCAAGCTCTTACATTCACGATCAAGCTCTCTTAAAATTTACTATTATAGTCTCTTACACTTACTATCAAACTGTCTTACATTAACTATCAAACTCTCTTACATTTACCAACAAACTCTCTTACATTTACTATCAAACTGTAACATTCACGATCAAACTCTCTTGCATTTACAATCAAACTATCTTTCATTCACTATCAAAGTCTTATATTCACAATCAAGCTATCTTACATTTACTATCAAACTCTCTTACATTCACTATCAAACTCTTACATTTACGATTAAACTCTTACATTTACTCATAGTTTCTTACATTTACTATCATAGTCTCTTACATTTACTATCAAACAGTCTGCCATTTACTATCAAACTCTCTTACACTTACTATTAAACTCTCTTACATTCACTATCAAACTCTCTTACATTTACCAACAAACTCTCTTACATTTACCAACAAACTCTCTTACATTTACTGTCAAACTCACTTACATTTTCTATCAAATTCTCTTACATTTACAATCATAGTCTCTTACACTTAATATCAAACTCTGACATTTACTATCATAGTCTCTTACATTTACAATCAGACTCACTTACATTTACTATCGAACTCTCTTTCATTCACTATCAAACACTCGTACACTTACTATCAAATTCTCTTACATTTACAATCAAACTCTCTTACATTCAATATCAAACTCTCTAACATTCACTATCAAACTCTGTTAGATTTACTGTCATGGTCTCTTACACTTACTATCAAATTCTCTTACATTTACAATCAAACTCTCTTACATTCAATATCAAACTCTCTAACATTCACTTTCTAACTCTCTTAAATTTACTATCAAACTCTTACATTTATCATAGTCTCTTACACTTACTATCAAACTCTCACATTCACTATTGCAATCTTACATTGACGATCAAACTACTTTCAATTTACTATCATAGTCTCTTACACTTCCTATCAAACTGTCTTACATTTACTATCAAACTCTCTTACATTCACGATCAAAGTAGTCCTAAGTACTTGTTTTGATATTACTAAATTCTCTGTTTCGATTGGTTGTCTTCTTTGAAAAAGCTAGGGGAGGTGCATTTTAAATACATGGCCATGATTGAATTGCAGTATGGTGGACGGAGAGCCGCTACATGAAGCCATCTACCTCTTTAATAACATTTGCCTTATAGCAGCCAGTGAGCAGCCTAGCGAGTGGCAATGTGAAGGAAAAATTAAAATTACATCACTCATTCATCCAGTTTGCAGCCCTCACTACTTAAAACATCTTCCAGCGTGCCTGCTGTGGCTCTGATCAGTGGTGTAGTCTGGCTTATTTTAGTACACCATGTATATTAGTATAAGAAATACATATATATGTATATCTATGTATATATATATATATGTATGTATGTATGTATGTATGTATATATATATACATATATCTATCTATCTATCTATATATATATATATATATATATATATATATATATATATATATATATACATATATATATATATATATATATATATATATATATATATGTATATATATATATATATATATATATATATATGTATATATATATATGTATATATATATGTATATATATATATATATATATATATATATATATATATATATATATATATATATATATATATATATATATATATATATATATATATATATATATGTTAAACATTGGTGAAATGTATCAGTCTTATATATATATATATATTTATATATATATATATATATATATATATATATATATATGTATATATGTATATTGTCTGAAGAGGAATAACTTGGACCCATCGATTTTAAATAACTACAGGCCAGTTTCTAATCTGCCATTTTAAGTAAAATTTTAGAAAAACTTCTTTTAAATAGACTTGGTGGTTTTATTGGAATCTCTGGCACTGTTTTTAATTGGTTTAAATCATATCTAACAGAAAGGAAGTTTTATGTGAACATGGGGGAATGCCAGTCAGGACTCTACAATGTAAACTGTGGCGTCCCCCAGGGTTCAATTTTAGGTCCTACACTTTTTAATATTTATATGCTGCCATTAGGAGACGTCATCAGGAGACATGGCATCAACTTTCACAGTAATGCTGATGACACACAGCTTTACATCGCCGTGTCTCCTGATGACACAGGGCCCATTGATGCCCTTTTTCACTGTATTTTAGATGTCAGGTCTTGGATGGCAGACAACTTTCTTCAGCTCAACCAGGACAAAACTCAGGTTTTAGTTATCGGTACAGTTCCAGAGAGAGAGAAACTGGAGAGTAAACTCAAATCACTGTCTTTTAATCCATGTCAGCAGGCTAAAAATCTTGGTGTTTTATTTGACTCAGACCTCAGCTTTGACTTGCACATCAAAGACATCACCAAAAAATCATTTTATCATTTGAAAAATATTTCCAGAGTGCGCCAGTTTCTCTCTCAGGCCAATGCAGAGATTCTTATTCATGCTTTTATTACTTGTAGAATTGATTATTGTAATGTTCTCCACTCTGGTCTACCAACAAAGAACATCTCACAGCTTCAGCTCCTCCAAAACTCAGCTGCTCATATGCTGACAAAGACCAGAAGGAGAGCCCACATTACACCGATTTTAAAGTCTCTGCATTGGCTGCCTGTATCTTTTAGAAAAGATTTTAAGGTTCTTTTATTAGTTTTTAAATCTCTTAACGGTCTTGCTCCTGCATATTTATCCAACTTGCTTTTACCATATGAACCATGTGGAGCCCTCAGGTCTTCAGGTAGGGGTCTTTTGACTGTTCCCAGAGTTAAAACTAAAACATACGGGGAAGCTTCTTTTTGTCATTACGGCCCCCGTCTGGAACAGTCTACCTGAGGACCTGAGAGCAGCTCCTACTGTTCATATTTTTAAAGGCAAACTCAAGACCTACCTTTTTAATCTGGCTTTTAGCTGATTGTATTTAATATTATTTTATGTTATATGTAACTTATTTTAACCCTTTTATTTTGTTTTATTACTACATTTCAGTTCAGATTTTTATTTCATTTGATGCATTTTATTTTTTATTTATTTTTTTATTTTTTACTTGGAATTTTATTTTATTTATTTTTTGTTAAATGTTTCTCCAATTTTAGCTGATTTTATTACGCACCTGATGTTACACAATCTCATTTTACAATATTATTAATCTAACTTTTATTCTACACTGTTATATTGTTTTATTTATTTATGTATTTACTCATTTATTTATCTTACCATCTAGTATTTTCGAGTATTTTTAAGTATTATATTAGTTTTAGCTCCTGAGTTTCCTCATTTTTTAATACAAGATGGCGTTTCCTCAGTCCTCTTATTCTGCTCTCTGTCAGAATTTCCTTTTAATGTCTTCATGTGTTTGAGTAAGTGAGTGTGTATATTGAATATGGTTTGGGGGAGGGGGGGATTGTGGGGGTCTTATGTTTTCATTTTATGCAATTATGCAATTTCTGCTTTTTATTCCACTTGTTATTTTATTTTATCTTTTTCTCATGTAAAGCACTTTGTATTACAGAGTCCTGTATGAAAAGTGCTATACAAATAAAGTTTGATTGATTGATAGTCTAATTCAGGGAAAAAAAACTAAAATTTTGTTTTTTTCAAAGAGCATTTATGATGTACTAATGCAGCAATATTTTTTGTATGTCTGCATTAGGAAGAAAATAAAGAAAATAAGATTTTTGCACAACTTCCTACTGTTTTGGATTTTGTATAATCTTTATTTTGTATCGCGTTATTTACTAATGCCGTTGTGTTTTCCCAGTAACGGGTAATCTAATGAATTACTTTTTCATGCGTTACAACTAGGGATGTGCGCGACTAGTCGTTTAATCGGTTAACCGCCTACTTATTTATTAATCGTTTAGTATTTTACTAGTCGGTTAAACGCTACATTAAGCATCATGCATCTTGTTCTTCACGCCTCTGTGCATAGCTGTCAAGTCTCCCGTTTTGGCTGGGAAACTACCGTATTTTACCCCTCTTTCCCGCCGTCCTCCCGTATTAATATTTTCCCGTAATTCTCCCGTATTAAAAAAAAACATTCCTCTCCCTCTGCTACTAACTGAGCACTGTCACTCGTCTGGCGAGAAATGCTACCTGCAGTAGCCCGCATGTTTGTTTTCCTCCTCTTTTACTACCAAAGAGGCTAAATGACAAGATGGCTCACTACGTCTATCTTTCTTAACACCGGGGTGCATCGGTTCTATAGCGGATTTAGCGGATTTATAGCCGAGTGAGCATCTGTCAAACATGTGATCTTTGGGGTGAAGATGGGGCCGCTCGCGCGGACACACGGAGAGAGCTGAAGTGATCGTCCTGAAGAGTAACGAGGAAACAAACGCTAATATGAATGATGGCACAAAAGATACGGTTCTTAATAGGAGTGGGAGAAAAAATCGATACACCTAAGTATCGCGATTTTTTGTCTGCCGATTTTAAAATCGATATTTTTATTCAAAAATCGATACACCCCCCCCCACACACACACACACGCACACTCACACTCGATAGGCGCTAAAGTCGCCAAACTGAGGCAAGCGACATTGCTGGATAAAATAGGCCATAGCTGTTAAAATAGTGCTGAGTAGATTTACTACTTTTCACCAGCAGATAGTGGACAGGTGACTGGTTTCTATTCAAAGTTTTGGCGTATATTTATTTTAAAACACACACACCGGACCGAGGGACGCGAGTGTGGCTGCAGAGGCTGTAGAGCGGAGCAGAGAGAGAGACACAGAATGATAGAGAGTACTCACGATGATGAGAGTACTTTGTCAAGTACTGTCTGACTCTGAATCTGAGGAATATTTACTCTCTGAGGATGATGGTCAGTCGTCCAGTGAGGAAGAAACTGGCAGCGAGTGTGCGCAGCGGGAGCGGCTCCACGCGCCATTACAGTCCTGGAGCAGTACATACAGAGAGCTTTTCCTCTCCATGGCCGGCGACTAAGAGTGTACATAGTCTGGGATGCAGGGAAGCTCAAAACACCGCGAAAAGTGACGGTGTTAGCGGAGAATGAGACTGCGGAGCTCTGATCAGACGAGGGAGAAGCCGGGGGTAAACAGTGCAGGCAGCAGAGGCATTCATGCTCAGCCCGTAAATTACAGCGATGACGATGGCTGGGAAATCTAACCACTGTGAAACTATAGCCTTTTTAAATCTTGATAGCAAGACTGAATATTTCTTGAAAAAACTCTGTTGCCTGAAGGGATAATAAGCGACTTTTTATATGCAATCCAGGCTTTTGAAGAGAGGGAGCATAACCAGCTGGTTAAAATATATTGCTGAATAAATCCTAAAAACAGACTCACATGTGATGTGTATTTTTCCTGATATAGTCTGTAGGCATCATCATTGTTCATCTTTTTCACTGGTTTTAAAAAAGCTAACTAAAGATTGCAAAAATCGCCAATATCGTAGAATCGCAATTTAAATCGTATCGGCACCTAAAAAATCGCAATAAATCGTATCGGGAGAAAAGTGAATCGTCCCAGCCCTAGTTCTTAAGCCGGCTGCTCCAGTGTGAGAATGTGTTGGTTTTAAACAGGATGAACAAGGTGTGAGCTCATGAACACCTACGAGCTGATATGTCGCATTTGTTTGAAAGTAGTGGCGACGAAGATGTGCAGGTGCAGCGGAACCTTTGTCCTGACAGTCAACACTTACTGAGGTAAAGAACATATAGATAAAAGCCCAAAATGAAGCGCTCACAGACAGTGTCGTTCGCTACATTGCAAAAGAAGTGCAGCCCTTCAATACGGCTGAAAAGCCAGCACTTACAAACGTTTGACAGATAGCACGAATTGACGGGGAGAAAGTACATGTCACATTTCCTGAACTGTATAAACTACATTTTATTTAGGCCATAGTTTTTTATTGTTGTGTGAGTTTTGTTTTTTCTTTACAGACACAGGGTCTATTTTTTTTTGTTTTTGACTAGTATAATTATTTTTATTTACATGCAATTTTGCTAAAAGATAGGCCATTTCATTTTCATTGCTTTTTTTCTCTTTTTTGTTTGTTAAATTTACAATATTTTTTGTTCAATTTATTTTATTTAAAATATCCTGACATTCCAATTACAGTTAAATATTCTTGAGAAATGAAAGTTTCTTGAATAGTGCACTAGTCTTAAGTGCCAGAGATTTCAGGGAATTCTATTCTAGGCTACTATGTTGTACGTTTGGAATTGTCATGCTGCTGCATCTAAGTTTCATACCAAAGCAGTATTCATAATAAATGCCATGCATTGCATTGGCAAACGTATCAGAAATGTAGGCCTATTTCTCTTTAAATTGTTCAGCTTTATTCAGTCAGTTGTTGTTACATCAATAGAATTTAAATTAACAGTTTGTCCTGAATGTTTGGGCTAAAATAGTTTCTAACTACACATTTGCATGTTAAACTTTTAAACTTTTAACTGAATATGTGTATTAAATTGCGAGTTTTCTTGCTTATAGACTAGTCGACTAGTCGCAAATAAAATTTGAGACTAGTCAGCGGGGAAATTAGTCGAAATTCCCATCCCTAGTTACAACGCCATTACTGTTACTGACAGTGAAATATGGAGCGTTACTTTGCACCAATGTCAAGCAGCTGTTGTCCGACCTGCCTCACACCCAAATTCCACAGGACGCAGAAGCGCAATGCCGCGGTCTTGCTCAGACAGACAAACCCAACTGAAAGTGGTGCGCCGAGGAGCGCCGCTGCGAGCAGCCCTGTAATGGGAGGGCTGATCCCTCTCTATTAGATTCATTTATTTTTTAACTTATTCTTATTTTTACATGGTGATGCTTTTGTTTTTTAGTGAATGTCACACACTCATAAAGCATGTTATGGACTGAGAAAAGAAATAAACAACACCTCACTTTGCTTCTCGAAGGTCCTTTTGCTGGTCTCAACCACACAGCTTCGTGATTTATTCAACTTCTGTCCGCCCATATCCTATATCCTTGTATCCTTGTTTGGTGTCATGTATACAACGTTACATATATTTCTGTACCTCTACGATTCACTTTTCTTTGTCCATGGTGTCGTGTTGTCTATTGGACCCTCCTACTGACTGCTGACCTGATGCTCGTGCCGCCGGTTTTGACATAGTGACAAAGAATTGAGGAAATTTATGTTCGAGAGTCTGTGCATTGTGTTTTATTTTGAAACTTCTGGATACTCCACCTGTTGTCTTCCTGTCTGGTGCTTTCTTAACGACAGTGAATTTGCGAGGTTTGGAGGCGGTGAAAATAGCTGGTGTTATGCACAACTGGCGCTTCACCAACGCAGAGCTGCGCGGTGCGGCACCATTGAAACGTACTGCGGAGCACTTCGCTCCCATTCCAGTCTATCAGGCAAATTCCCCGGCACGTGCTGCTCCACTAAAACAGGAGCCGAGTCTCATGCAGGGTCAAAAACCAAGGAATAAAAATGGGTTTTAAGACGAGTTTTAAAAATGGACAGTGAGGAGCTTTGTCTGATATGGATGGGAAGCTCGTTCCACAATTTGGGGGCCTCCACAGAAAAAGCTCTATCCCCTCTGAGCTTCCGTTTGGACCTTGGTACCTTCAGGAGCAGCAGCAGTGATCAGCTGACCTGAGGCACCAATCAGGAGTGTAGGGGTGAAGAAGCTCAGAGAGGTAAGATGGGGCCAGACCGTTTAAAGATTTAAAAACAAATAAAAGAATCTTAAAATGTACTCTAAAATGCGCGGGCAGCCAGTGGAGGGAGGCCAGGATGGGAGTAATGTGCTCCCTCTTATGTGCTCCATTTAAGAGGCAAGCAGCAGTATTTAGCACCAACTGTAGACGTAAGAGGGAGGACTGGCTGACACCAAAATAAAGTGCGTTACAGTAATTCAGCCGAGATGTAATAAAGGCATTAGCACAGTAACGTGCCCAACACTGTATATATGTATATATTAGGGGTGCAACGATACACATAATTCATGGTTTGATTCGGTTTGATATATTTCTGTCACGGTTTGATACTTTTTCGATATAAAATATGTGAAATTTCAATGCCTTTTTTTACCTGTGGCTTATTAAAATAACCAACATTTGTTTCAACTCAGAGTACATTTTCATTAAATTGAATTAAATGTAACTCTTGCAGCTAAACCAGGCACATTCTTCAGTGCATACTTAGAATCATAAAAAACAAAAACATCCCCATGTAAAAAAAAAGAATAAGTAAAAAAAATAGAGAATTTGCATTTCCATGAATGAAATGCGTTGAAATGCTGAGCGTGACTGCTGAAACTGTGAAATGAAATTGCGAAAAGTAACGCAAAGAAAGTTGAAAATGTGACATGAATAGTTGTAAGCAGTGAATCAGGGCTGAAAATGTGTGAAATGTGCAATAAAAATGTTTACAGAACATTATAGCTACTGGAGGTCAGGTGTGCAGGTCACGTGACCACGCTCTAACTTCAAAGAAATGTGCAAAAGTAGATGCTGCTTCAACAGTCACATCTCAGAAACTGTAGCAGATAGGGAAAAGTGCACGAAAAACTGTTTGCAGTTGTGAAAGAAAGCAGAAAATGACTGTCTTGTAACATGTTGCAATGTGGTGATATTTGTAGATGTACCTAATAAAGTGGCCAGTCAGTGTAATTTATGTGAAATGGGGTTGAGAGTGCAAAGAAAAGCACGAATATGCTATTACAATGAAGAATCTGTATCAGATGGAGAATAAGATAATACAGGGCCTGCTTAGATTCGAACCCGCGAATTCTTTGTCCATAATCCGCTGTTCTGACCACTCGGCTATGGGGTCAAATATACTGAGTTATCGAAAGCACGGTATTTCTCCTAGTTGTATTGTGCGCAAGTATAGTGTCATACAGCAGGCTCATAACGCTCGGTACTTCCAGGTAAACGAACGCTCGCTGTGCCAAAACCGTGGTAGATATCAGAAAAGGGATTGCACTGTGAGTATCCCAAGAACTTGCTGAAGCTATGGTTGTAATTTCACGTCTGTACTGTAGAAAATGTTGACACAGTGGCGAGTTAAAAACAGGCTTTAAAGTGAAGCACTCCGCATCCTGGAGTTGAAAAATTGCATAACCGCAGATGGAAGCTTTTGCGGCATACTGCAAAAGCTGAGGCTCACTGAGACAATTTGATATCAGATTAGACTTTGAGGCCGATTTCATGTGTTAGAGGAGAAGATTGTCTACGTTTTGATGCATAAATCATGTCTGTTGAGGACGGTTTGACGAAGTTATGACAAGATAATTCTGCTGAAGTTTTTGTGTGTGTGAAGGCGTGGGCAAACATATCAGCAGCTTTATGCAATTTTGTTTCACCTTAATTCAGTTTTTAGCTGACTATCACAACTTTTAACATTTTTATTTAGCATAGCCAGTTGTAAACTTTGTTTTACTGTTTCCAACTGCTTATGTCACATTTTCAGCTTTATTTGCACTGGCTTTAGAAATTTCATTTCACAGTTCTAGCATTCAGACTCAGCATTTCAACGCATTTGCTGCAAGGAAATGCAAATTCTCTAGTTATACGGGCCATTCTACCGAATTTGTCCAAACTGTGGTCCCACACTAAAAAAACTATGTAACGAAACAATTAAGAATTCAGACTTTACATATTTACTAAGATTCTGTTATGATCTATTTAACACACAAGACAGCAAATAGATAGTGATAAGCTAAATATATACAAAATCATCATTTATAGTGTACTTTCTATTGGGGAGTGGTTGTCCCAACCCCTAAGCCCTAAATTTCAACCTATGAAAATAATACTGAAAAAAAAATTGTATTTTTTTACAATGATGTTTTTTAAAATATCTTGTTGATTTCTTTTAAACAGCATTGAAAAGATTTGGATGTATTGTGGGTTTATTTTTTTATTTTAAAAAGAACATTCAAAAAATGCTGTCCCACGCTTTCATGTCACACCCGAAACACAGATAGTTTTACCACATAGGTTGAGCCTGTTTTTAGCCACACCCCTGCATTTTTGATCAGGTAGAGACTCAGCATCCCTCTACCTCATGGCATCATGGCGAGTAGTTACCTTTCATCATTTTGGAGTAAATGTGTTCCAAAATCTGAAAATCTGTCGGGAACATTTTTAATTGTCACTACCAAACACATATTCTCTGCAACTAGGTAAACTTTTGGAGGTTCAATGCAACACATTATGTTTTTATGGGTGTACACCTGTTCAAACATCCATTTGCTGGCCATGTGCTTAGTAGCGTTTTTTAGTCATTAGCTAAAAATAGCTAAAATTGTCACAACGGAAACAGAAGGTAGAGTTTCGATTGTGACAACATGTAATGGTCCACTCACTTAAGTCAATGTTTTATCATTATTACCTCTTAAAACATGTAGATAATGCTGATTCATGTTTTAAATTATAAAGCATCAGGAGAAAGCAACAGGGAGAAATGAAAAAACACCAATATGGCAAAACAAAATATTTGAAAAACTAGACTTTTAGCCCAAGGGTGTCGATCACGTTATTCTTAAGAAGTTGTTTGTTTTGTTTTAAGTTCGTTAAAGTTCTTGCATAACACTTTCTGGTGTGTGTATTTTTAAAAAAAAGATGTTTTAAAGGGATTGTGAGGAGTTTCTAAATAATTACAAAAAAGTCTCCCTGCCTGATGGAAAAACACACTTTAAGATGTGTTTTATAGCATCAAAATAGGTTATCTATGAATGCTGTTCCTTAGCTTCACGGTCGGGTCGGACAGAGCTGGACTGGCCTGGATACTCAATTTCGGGAACAAGACAATTAAAACTAGAGCAAATTTATATTATTCAGACACGTCTTAGAGCACCAGGCTGTAAGTAGTGATATATAGCCAGCTACAAAACTACGATACTAAGTTTTCTAAAAATTGCTTGTTGTCACACATCAAAAACTACCGCTACGTAACTAGAAAGAGATACATTACCTCGTGGCTTTGCATCCTGAAAGTTGTTGAAAAAAGAAGTTGTAAAGCACTGCAGAGTTCTGAGGAAGGTCCGATTTTCATTCATTTAGCATCACAACAAACACACGCTTTGGCTTGTGGTGCGAGTTGTAGTCGGAAGTTGGAATTTCTGAGTTCCAAGTAGGAGACTACAACTGAAACGTCCCCCGAAGAGGGAATTTCCTGCTGGGAACTCGGTGAAACCTCGCCACCCCCGAGTTGACAATCAAAGGTGGATGCCCCCAGTGTGAACAATTATTTAGCTCCTGTAATAATCAATTTATTTGCACTTCTGGCTGGAGTGTGTCGCTCTAGATAAGCTGTATACATAGTATTGTTAGACTTATATTTACAAAAATGCTGCCATATTGATAATCACATTCCTCATGTGATATTTGTGAACAACAACGCAGGGCGTGCTAACGACAGCTCACAATAGCCTGGTAGATCGGCATGTTTTTTTCTGACTTCAACTGGAAAACTGATAAGTTGGAGATGATGTCACTCCCAGTTCCATGGTTACTGGAACGCAGCATTACGACAGTCCCCGCGCGTGCTCATGGGTAGCAGAGTCTTAGTGTCGCTGGTAATAGATTCTCCTCATAGCGCCTTTAAGTAATGTTACAGTAGATGTGTTGTGATGTTTGAGTAGGCTAATGCTGGCCTTCAAAGTAAATGTCATTTGATTGATTATAAACATTTGTGTTTATAACATTCCCAATGTAAGACATGTTTGAAGTTAATATTAAGCAATAAGGTGGAGGGAATATGATACAACCTTGCAAACAAAAAAATAGTGGTCACTACCAAAATAGTGCAGTCACAACCGAAACAGTGCAGTCACAACTGAAACACTGGGTGTTTTGTAAAAAATAAAGATATTGAGTCATCAACTAACATTTTATGACTATTCGTTAAATGTATGTTCAATTTCATAACTCATTAACTCTGAGATCTATATAATCAGTGGAATTCATTTTACAAGAAAAGATTGGATTTTGATTTTGATGAGTCTTAGAAATTGAACTTTGAAAAATGTTTAAAATATCATTTTTCTTGATTTTGTTGTAAAACCCTTCAAGAAAAATTTGTAAAAATATTCTTTAGAGGGGGCATGGAAGTAAAATAAGAACAGATTAATATAATACCTTTTATTGCAGTGTGTTGCTGTGTTTCGGTTGTGACACATTTTGGGAGTAGAAAAAACATTTCAAGAACAGGCAGAAATTAAAATATGAATATTGACTGCACTATTCAAGATATATGTACCTTAGATATGGTACAACATATGTATGGACAAAGTTTTGGGGAAAAGAACATTTCCAACCCTGCACTTTGGACAAATTCGGTAGAATGGCCCATATACTTTGACTTAAGACTTCAACTCTAACCTCTTTGGAAGTTATTCTGGGCTCTTTGGTTACCCTTTGTATTATCTGTGTCTTCTGTTTGTCATCAATTTTCCTCAGGTAGCCAAGTCCAGGGAGGTTGGCTAAAGTCCTGTGGACCTGAAACTTCTAAATAATATGTGCAACTGTAGTCACTGGAACATCAAGCTGCTTGGTGATCGTCATATAGCCTTACCTTTAACATGTTTGCCGATAATTAGGGTCTTCTTATTAGGGTCCTTGCCCACAGGGAAATAAAATTTCAGGCAAAAAATATGGCGGACAGAAAAATTATCTCCTCCTAGACTGTAAATGTTATCAGCTTGAAAGGTAGACAGGTGAGAGAAGAGACATTGATAAACAAAAGCTCCGAAGGGATTTGTTGTTTCTCAGACAGTTTCCGAATGACGAGCCCTCAAACTTAACTCTTATATTCTTTCATCAGTGAGAACATGTTTACAGTGAACAGTTTGGTTCCTCTGCTGCGCAGAGCTGTTAGAATGAGTTCACTCACTGATTGACAGCTCAGTGCAGCAGGTCATGGGACTCACAGAAGGAGGGAATATGGAAAGTGTAATACACACCCATTATAAAGACTGAGGCTCCAGACAGAGCTGCAGAAACACATATCAGTCCAACATTGAGAATGTCAAAAAGGGATGAAACCCTCAAAATGGAGGTCAACGGTGCATGAGGGACATGGGACAGAGCAAGGACCCGCCCAGTGCTGCTTGCAGCTTTAATTTTCTGTCTAATCTCTTCTTTGCTTTCTGTGGTCCATGTTCAGTGTGGTACACACCATGATACCAAACAGCACAATTACTACTTTTCACCCTTTAAAAAGACAGACTGACTCATTACAAGTTTTGAGACACCTGTGATGCTTATTACTGGACACATCTTAGTTTGACTTGTTCCTATGGTAAAATAATTTTCAATCTTTCAAGGGGTACCATCATTCTTGCCCAGGCCAGTTTTATTTATTTTTTTAATGATTCTGTAGAATCACAATTTAAAAGCAATTTCTGATTTTCATTAGTTCATTTTCAGTTAAAATTATATTTATTATTTCTTTTGTCAGTCTCATGTTATTTCAGTGACCACTGTAGGTTTTTCATTCTCTAACCTTTGGGTACCAACAATTTTGTCGATGTGTGTTTAACATCAAATTATTAATCCACATCAGTAAAAAGTAATCTTTGACAGCTGTGAGCCCAAAGCCTTTTCATAACCTGCAATGTAGAAACATTTTGTTATAGTCATGGTACTTGTAAACAGACAGACAAAAGGTTGTCACACTGCTGCTATTGTACTCTATTTCTGCAAAGCCCCAGTCACACATTCCCGTTTCTCATGGCAATTGTGCACGATTGTCATGATCCTGATAAAATGTGCATTGGTCGTGGTGCATGCGCTACTTGGTCTTGATCAGCCTTGTATAGTCGTGGATGAACGGCGGGGAACGTGGAAGGGTCCCGACAGTTTTGAACTGTTCAAAACTGTTGTGGAGAATCCCCGCACTCTGTATAGTGGGATGGAAGCCTAATGCAGTCCTAATGCCAACAGTATTAGCGTGGCATGTACGGAGCTCATTCGGGCCGATTGTGGCTCAATCCTGAAAGCTTTATGAGGACGACTGACAAGGATGTATCAGTTTGTGCCCCGACTGTGTCCCGTTCAAGACGGCGCAAGCAACGGGGCTCAGTCGGGGCTTACGTGACGCGAACTGAGCTCGAGCGGGGCTGACGTCATGTCAGCGGGATGGAAATTCATAGAATCCTCGTCATATCGCTGTATTAACCCTGAAGCGCTGTAGAAGCCTCCACATAAATGCTGACACCCACTCTTGGATCAATAAACAGGAGCAGTCTCCCAAACTTGATGATGAAAACGACATAGCATGGTATATAGCTTTTAAAGAGTTGACAGTTCATGTTTGCAATATTACTCTGTCATTTAAATGAACTCCTGCCTTATAAACAAACAGCCTTAATTAGTACAAAGTGATGTATTAGGCATAGTAGGGCTGCTTGATTATGACAGAAATCATAATCTTTTTAATTGATATTGCAATTATGATTATCAAATATAATTACTGTCTGATTTTAAAACACACTTGAATATTTGTCGAATTTTAAAGCGTGAACAATACATAGAAATACATGTGGAAAAACACAAATGCCGAAAAATAATGTCAATTAAAATGAAAAATCACAAATTTCAAAATGTCTTGTGTCACAGTAACTTTATAATCTCAGTTACTTAGTTGTCATAATAATGGAAGACAGAAATTGTAAATAAGATTAAAATGAAATAATTACCCAACCCTCCCTTATGTTAAAAAGTCTGTTGGATGTTTTAAATGTGTGAAGGCAGAAGTACCTGTATATTTTAATTTTGGTACGCATATTATCAAGTCATAAAATTTCAGACTGCAAGCACAAGCTATGCATACCACGTTTGTCTCCCATATCGAAAATAGTAGACTCACTTGTTTTCCCATGAGCCATGGGTGTTTCCTGGCCAAAATGGATAGAAAATGAAACATAGAGAGCAGTAATTACATTATTCCAGCTGGTATGTGTATCCACAATAATGCAATACATCAGGTTCCTTGTGGGGAAACTTATATGTGGTTCTTTCTTAAATTTCAATATATGCTCCTTTTTGGGGTGATATGTATGGAGAGACAGCAGGGAGACACGCTGGGGCTGCAGGACATTCATGTTCCTGGCGGCACAAAGCTATCGGGGCACTTTTGGGCCCCTTGGTATCAAGTGAGCTTTATTTAAAATCTATAGTATGATATATTGTTGCTGACCATTACCATTCATTATGACAACAGTGTACCCACCTTCTGATGGTGCCTTCTGGTAGGATAGTGTGTCATCACATCAGGCTCAAATCAAACAGCCTCCACAGCACTTTTGGGATGTGGTGGAAATGCATTTGACAAATATGACATCTAATGAATATGGATCAAAATCTGTGAAGTTTTTTCCAGCTTGTTGGATCTGTGCTGTAAAGAATGAAGGTAGTTCTGAAGGAAAAGAAGGTCCAGCTGAGGTACTAGCAGGGTGTACCTGATAAACCGGCAGATGAGTAGGCATGATTAACTTGTATGTGGCACTTTTTGTTGTTTTATGATCAGGTTTGAAGAGTGGAAAAAACTCTCCTTCCTTTTCCTTTAATACCTTTAAGTTCTCTGAGTATTCCCTGTCATTGTGATTTCTGTCTCTTCTCAGGAAAGTACATGTAATTTAAATTCGTATGCAGCAGATCCTTTTATCTAGTTGAAATCCTCTTTGATTCTGTTAGAAAAGCATTGCTTTGATTTGGAAGATGTAAAAGACAAGATGGGAGATGATCATTTTTAAAGGGCTGTCATTTAAATTGAACTTGGCGGCAGCACTGTCGGTGAGACAAAAGTTCAGTGAAAAGCCTCTGCTGTGAACCTGATGTAAAACCTGTGTCTTATGCAAGCTGACAATGCTGTTGTACTCTCATGGTTATATTTAATGAGTAACAATTGTTAGTCAATTTGCATGTAAAACAATGAAATTATAAACAAGCATCAAAAAGCTGTATTGCTTCTAAAAAATGTAAATTACTCTCCATTATAAAGCGCAACAAAAAAATAAGCTATGCCTCCGAGCTAGGGCCTCCAGGTTTGGATTCCTGCTTCCATTATTAATGCTATTCACAAGCCAAACTTTTTAGCTTGGTGGAGTTGGACTCTTTAATCTATTTTTGCTGTAAATTAATGAATTTTTAAAGAGGACTAGTCCTTGCTGAATAGGGCTGGATGTGGGAATGTAGTTTGGAGCCATGGTGACGCAGAGCTGTAGCCCCCTTTACTGTGCAAAGCATGAGTTCACAAACAGCATCCCATCCATCTCTTGGGACCGCTCGTTGGGGGAGTATGCCGAAATGCTGCACTCCTATGTTTTATTTATGACAAAATATGCCTTTTTTACTCCGCCGTTGTCAGAATCTGGAATTGTGATAGCTTTTCCTTGTCGGCAGTGCTAAGTCTTTTGGGCCGCTAACTCACTCTACCTTGGCAGATGTTTTAAGGTGTTGTGTTCTGTGTGGTTTTACAGTGAGTTACATATTTTATTCCAAGCCTTCAGGGATTCAGAGGAGCCTACTGATTTCAACTCCCTCTTTGAATCAGATTCCCTTTCAGAGCATAGAAAAACTATGTGAATCAGTTTAGTTTCATTATAGATGCCTCTTGGTTGACTAGCTCGACCACTCACAATTTTTAAGAAACCTCTGTCACAGCGAAATCATCTCCCTCTTTCTGTGTATCTCTTTTCCCACTTATTTTTCTTTTGAAGCATTAGTTTCCCTGACCACTCTCTTTTAGGAGGAAGGACACAAAATACATCTCAGTATGAAGCAGTGCATTGCATGGATGCCTCTCCAGGTCTCCTTTGAGAATAAGTAGACAGTATCAAACGATAATTGCTTAACCCAGCTCCATTGAGAGATGAGCAGGCAGCCACCATAAGGGCAGCTGATTTGCCTTGATATCTTATAATTGAACCTTTTCAAGGGGATGTTTTCTGGTGCTGAAGCAGAAAGTAATTAAGACATTCAATGCTGCTTTTTGGACCTTTTCCTCCTTGCTTTGAATGGCCCATACTCCTAGACATGACAGCGCTCACTATGCCTACAGACTTTCTTTTGACACATTAGTCTTACCCTTGCCAAGGCAGTCCTTCCCAGAAACCCCCTCTGCTCTGCTCGCTCCGGGTGGCTATTTTGTCATTACTTCATTTTCCTCAAAAAATATTTTGATGCCTCTTTCTTTTGGCTCCCTCCTCCCCCTTCTCTCACACATCCCCCGTCACTCCATTGAAAGTTCTCTATTAAAATGCAGAACTGTAAAGCCTCCTCTCAGTCTAAAAGCCTGCTAGCAGCAGGGGACTGTTAGCTGTTAGTGATGCATACAGCTGAGTGAGTGCATCACAGCTACAAAAGTCTAATGGGTGAATACATTCAATCACACACAGACCCTCACAGACTCTTTTAAAGGAACAATGTTCCCTGTCATGAAAGCTCCAACCACAGCGTGCAGAGTGGAATATTCATATTCTTTGAAATATTTCTTGAGCATTAATGTCCAAATCCTTGCTCATCCTTTCATATTAGTGGTTGTAAACTCTTTTTCTCAGGAATTGCCTTCTTAAATCTCTTACCATTTTAGTGATCAGAGTTTACTTTGACATGTTTTTTTCCTAAGGTACAAATTTGAGATGTTATATATTGGCAGCTTTCACATGAAGTCACCCACGAAACACCCCTATGGTGGAATGCTTTACGGTATGAATAAGTTGAAGATGAAGAAGACATTCTGAGTTGCCAATGATTGACAGCAATTTTAACTAGTATTTACTAACAAGTAGACAAACCCAAATAACACCTCCACAGAGCCCTGCCTTGGAGAGAAAACCTATAGAGATCTGTAACACTGCAAAAGTAAAAGGCTAGTATTGTCGGTGATGCTGAAAAGCTAATTCATGTTTTTGTTACCTCTCCATTGGATTATTGTAATCCACTTTTATCAGGCTGTCCCCGCAAGTCACTCAAAACTCTTCATCTGTTTTAAAATGCTGCTGCACATGTACTGACTAGAACTAGAAGAAGAGATAACATTACACCTCTATCATCTTTCTGGTATTGACTTTCCTTAAAATATAGATTCTAATAAAGATTCCTCCTATTACTGGAGCCATCAGTCTGTTGATGGCTCACAGATAATTTTACCACATAGGTTGAGCCTGTTTTTAGCCACACCACTGCATTTTTGATCAGGTAGAGACTCGGCATCCCTCTACCTCATGGCATCATGGCGAGTAGTTACCTCTCATCATTTTGGAGTAAATGTGTTCCAAAATCTGAAAATCTGTCGGGAACATTTTTAATTGTCACTACCAAACACATATTCTCTGCAACTAGGTAAACTTTTGGAGGTTTAATGCAACACATTATGTTTTTATGGGTGTACACCTGTTCAAACATCAATTTGCTGGCCATGTGCTTAGTAGCATTTTTTAGTCATTAGCTAAAAATAGCTAAAATTGTCACAACCGAAACAGTCACAACGGAAACAGAAGGTAGAGTTTCGGTTGTGACAACATGTAATGGTCCACTCACTTAAGTCAATGTTTTATCATTATTACCTCTTAGTACATGTAGATAATGCTGATTTATGTTTTATATTATAAAGCATCAGGAGAAAGCAACAGGGACAAATGAAAAAACACCAATATGGCAAAACAAAATATTTGAAAAACGAGACTTTTAGCCCAAGGGTGTCGATCACGTTATTCTTAAGAAGTTGTTTGTTTTAAGTTCATTAAAGTTCTTGCATAACACTTTCTGGTGTGTGTACTTTTAAAAAAAAAGATGTTTTAAAGGGACTGTGAGGAGTTTCTAAGTAATTACAAAAAGTCTCCCTTTTAGATATATGCCTGATGGAAATACACACTTTAAGATGAGTTTTATAGCATCAAAATAGGTTGTCTATAAATGCTATTCCTTAGCCTTCAGGTCGGGTCAGACCGGGCTGGATTGGCCTGGATACTGAACTTCAGGAACAAGACAAATAAAACTACAGCAAATGTATATTACTCTGACACGTCTTAGAGCACCAAGCTGTAAGTAGTGATATATGGCCAGCTACAAAACTACGACACTACGTTTTCTAAAAATTGCTTGTTGTTACACATCAAAAACTACCGCTACGTAACTAGAAAGAGATACATTACCTCGTCGCTTTGCATCCTGAAAGTTGTTGAAAAAAGAAGTTGTAAAGTAATGCAGAGTTCTGAGGAAGGTCCGAGTTTCATTCATTTAGCATCGCAACAAACACACGCTTTGGCTTGTGGTGCATTCCAGTCGTAGTCGGAAGTTGGAATTTCTGAATTTCGAGTAGGAGACTACAACTGAAACGTCCCCCGAAGTGGAAATTTCCTGCTGGGAACTTGGTGAAACCTCGCCACCCCCGAGTTGACAATGGAAGATGGATGCCCCCAGTGTGAACAGTTATTTAGCTCCTGTAATAATCAATTTATTTGCACTTCTGACTGGGGTGTGTTGCTCGAGATCAGCTGTATACAAGGGCAGAGGTCAAAAAGTCATTTTTGCTTAGGAAGGTTCCCAACGGAGTGAAATGAACCGGAAGTAGTTCGTGATTAGAGCTGTTCGAATAGTTTAAATGCTTAGGAAAGGAGGCTCAATGCTTCCTTTATTATCTCCTTTAGCATAGGTTACACTGGACCATCCTTTATGAAAGGAGAGGAGATTATTCTGTCCCACAATTCACCGCGGCAACAGCTTTTATAAACAGCACGTATTCCGACTGCTTCCGAATTCAACAAATCACACAGACCATGTGAGTTACCACTGCTGTTCGATCCTTTCTAAAGTTTACCAAAACGTGCCTTAACTTTCCAGTAGTCTGATTCTCTGAAGAGAGCATGATATGAGACATTTGATGTTGATTATGTTTTAAACATGGTTCAATATTAATCATTTGTACACCATTAGGTCTGAACAGTTTGTGCCTTTCTTTCCTTCAGTTCATTTATTTTCATGCACTGATTGGTGTTCATGTTGATAATGAGAGGACAGATTTATTTAAATCCTCACTTCCAACATTGGTTATGCAGATGTAATTTTTACCAGGTTATTATGTTCAATGTTGTCTGAAAGGAACAACATTGTCATGATTAATGAGCACTTCAATGATGCGTCTTTTGTAGTCCACCTTCAGAAAATTGTAGTTTCACCGCAGCAGTAACATCCGCCATCACATGATGACGGATGTTGAAGCGTGAAGCGTAGAGAAAGTGTAGTCAGATTCTCTCTGCACAGCAGTATTCCTTTCCTAAGTCCTTCTGAATTCTCCTTTCTCCTTTCCTTAACCTCATGACGTTTTCCATCAGGGTTAAGGAAAAGTAGATAGGAAA
>JAZDUH010000461.1:3757500-3772500 GCA_036419115.1 Scarus forsteni
TGCCTCTGGAAAAAAAAAAGCTGCCGAGGGAGACGGCCCACAGGGACAGCGGTAACAGCATGGAGGTAATACTCACTCAGTGTCATGAATGAACACCAAACCAAAAAATTATAATAATATTAAAAAATGTATATTAACACCGGCCCTCACGGCCCAGACGTCAGGCCGGCCTCCCGGAAATTGTTCCGGTCCTCCCGATTAGTCACTCCGGGCATGGCCGACACAAGCCGAATAAACCAGAGGGGCGATATAAGAATCGCCCTTCCGAGATTATTTTCAACCACACTGATTGGCCAAATTCACGTTGATAGGCGCTTATCTTGCCCTAGTAACAGTCCCTTATTGGCTAGTCTTCACTGTCTCAGGGGCGCTATTTCCAGTGCCCCTGAGACACGGAGACAGAGACGAGATGGCTTACTTTTGTTCTACATTAATGAAAATTAATTACTTTATATCTTAATGGATATATATTTATGTTATATTACATATCTAGATAAGTAATTTTTGGTAATGTTCATTTTTTCAAAATAAAGTAAATACATTTAATATCACACTCTCCACTGGGGGAGCGACGCCCTAGCACCCTCTATTGGCCAGCCGCCACTGATATATATCTATATCTATATCTATATCTATATCTATCTATATATAAATAATATATATATATATATATATATATATATATATATATATATATATATATATATATATATATATATATATATATATATATATATATATATATATATATATATATATATATATATATATATATATATATATATATATATATATATAGACATATATATATATGAACCTTAGTGTGATTTATATTATGTCAGGACTTGCATTTCATCAGACCATATATCTCAGTGTGTGATGCAGTTAGCCAGTAATATATACTGATCACAAGTCCAGCGCAAGTATTTGTCCCTGGGACGAAAAAAACCTTCTGTTAAGTAGCAGGAAATCTTTAATGTGGATCCCAGTCTCATGATGAACAGCAAATCCACACAATGCTGTGCTGGATGTGTGGGTGAAGGAAGGGAGGCAAGCAGAGACACGTGGACTAAAGTAAGAACTAAAGTTAGTGACCAACCATGGACTAATCAGAGAAGGATCATAAACAAAGACCTTTACAGCATAATAGTTAATTATCTCAGTCATTTTATGTTATTAGTATAAAATAGTCTTACAGAACATCCTGATCACCATCTAGATGAAAATTTATTCTTTCATGTCCTCAGTACTAAGCACTCAGTTAAGAAAGTTTTGCACTGAACCTGTTAAAATACAATCCATTCATATCTACAGAGGTTATGCAGATATATACTCAGCTGTTTTATCTGTTGATCTTTTTTCCTCCCTGATACCTTGCAAGCCTTAGAGGCTGATGTGAAACATAGCAAGCATCAGTAATAAAAGACACAGAGCTGAGGTTGGCCTGGTCACTTTGAGACCAGTTGACTGAGTTCACTGGGTAATTGGTTGTGTCTACCCGCAAAGGGGGGGCCCCTCTCCCCAGAAGCCAAGTCATGCCCCTCCTTTTTTTCTCTCCTCTGTCTTCTATTACTCATCATCCCAAAGTCTCACCAGGCTGGAAGTGCACCGTGCTGCCATGCAGCCGGCCCACGCTCCCAAACTCCTCAACAACAACATCCGTGGCATCACAGCAGGTCAGGGCTTGTGGCAGGCTGATTTGCAGCTTGAGCCTTCTTTTAATGAGGGGAAAATAAGTGCTTGTTGTTCTTTGTCTTGCGTGTCACCACCCCCATCCCCACCTGCCCACCACTACTACAACTAGCACTGCTCCCTTCCCTACAGCGAGAAAAAAGGTTCACTTAATTAAGATGGCTTCCTGGGATTTGGAATAGAGAAGGGGTGGTAGTTTGGGGTGGGGGTAGCTATGGCTTCTCCCACAGTGGCAGAGCCTTGAGGAAGATATGGGGGTGGTGTTGTGCAAGAGGCCTCACTGGGCTTATCTCCTCATTCGATTCCACTTTCCTTACCCAAGTACCCCCGCCCGGCTTGTATGGCTTGATGAGTCTGTGGCTAAACATTTGTTTGGTTTTTTATTCTACTCATAATTAAGCAGGATTTCTGCAGGAGCTGAGCTCTCCCCTATGTCTTCATCCCAGCTCTCCAGGGGGGTTGGTGGAAAGAGACAGAGCACTTTGTGTTCTTTTTGGTACAAAGGCTCATTGAAGTTCTCCACCTTGATTATATACAGTGAGCATGAATGGATATGCGTGGGCCAGTAGGCTCTTTGTTGTTCAAGGACACACCAAGGTTACTGCCAAGGATGGTATATAGAGGTTTAGAAGAAAATTCTATATCTTTAGGAGTCTAAATTCATACTCCTATTAATTATACTGGCATTGGCTTAATCTGTATCCATCTTTTTCATTCCAAAGTTATACCTGCATTTTACTGAATTTAGAACATTAATCCCTCAGCAGAAAATTCAATCTATCTTTGTTGAATCATAGTTTAGTTTGAATGCAACATCTTCCCCCAAGTGATGAGTAAAAGTAACATGACATTCTCAGTTGTGTTGTGACAAATCCACAAATGTTCTGTGACTGACAGAAGTACTGAACAATTGGTGAGTAAGTTCTTCTTCATGTACCAAATCATTGTCTTTTTGTCATGAAAAAAAGTATAACTATTTGTAAGGTCCCCCTCTGGGAAAGTTAGTTTTTCTAACTAGACACATTTCTAAGTTCAGTACAGCTCTAAAAATAACCACCAAATTAAAATGATGAGGCTTCTTGATTTTTTTTCCTTGTTTGTGTCTGCTGCCTAAGCAGGATCTTAGCATGTAGGGGGAGGGGGGAGATAAGGTAGGCACAAAATTGACAGGAGAGTGAGGAACGTCAAGAATCAGAGAATGGCAACACAGTGCAGGGAGGGGGTAGAGAAGGAGGGGGTTTATACAGAGAGGGAAAGGGGACGAGCCTTTCGGCTCCTCTGGAGGGTTGGAATTTCTCCCGAGCTTTTCCCCCCATTTGGCAGGCACTTGTGAAAACAATTCCCCAGCTTTTAGTCACTCTGCAGATCCAATTGCCATTTCCACTTTGGAGGGAATGAGAGTGAGAGGCAATCCAGATAGACTGAGTACAGAGAGAGAAAGAGAGAGGAGTTTTAATCGGGCTGGACAGATGCCGAGGCCAGTTGAGTGGTTGTGCGATATTAATATCTTATGAAGGCTGTCTGGCAGTCCAAGCTCACCGTCTTGTGTGGTTCTGTGTCTGTGCTTTGCAGTAACGGCCATCGCAGCGGCTAAATGAGGAACTTGTGAACATGCAAGAGCAAAGGACGCTACCTTTCACTCCGGTGACTTCCCCAGATGCTTTCGCCCAAAGAAAGATGGAAAGAAATGGGAAGAGTAAGGCACTTCACTCACACTTATTCCCCCAAAACTGCATTGCTTTTCACTGTGTAACGAGAAGCAACTGTTAAAGTTTAAATTAACATTGGTTTACATCACACATCTTATTAGTGTGCAATGCTTAAGACTGTTGTAGTGAAGATGGCAGAATCTCTAGTGTTCCATTATACATAGCTATACTGCATTCAGAAAATCAAATGCAAGTTAACTTAAGTGTTTTTGCCAAGTTTGCTTTCTGCTCCAGCTTAAGGGGATGAATTGGCATAGTAAACAAACCTCCTGCTCTTCCAGACATGAGCCAAGGCTGCTGCACAGAGCCCATTCAGTGAACCAAAAGGAGATTCTCCAAGCCACGTTGCTGAGCCTTTCAACCATCCCCTCTGACCCCTTGACGTTCAAGCACAATGACTTCTGAGCTGGAGAGCAGCTTGACCTCTATGGACTGGCTTCCCCAGCTCAGCATGAGGGCAACCATCCAAAAGTCTGATGCTGGACACCATCATGGACACCATCATGGACACCACCATCATCTCCACCACCATGGCCTTCATCATGGGCATGGGCCGGGCAAAAAGATCACTCATCTGGACCCTGGTACAACACTTGACCAGGAAGAGGCAGCACAACACAGAGATGGTAAACCACCGTATAGCTACGCTAGCCTCATCACTTTTGCAATCAATGGGTCACCACGGAAACGAATGACCCTTAGTGAAATCTACCAGTGGATCTGTGACAACTTCCCCTACTACCGAGAGGCAGGCAGCGGCTGGAAGGTAAGACAAGATATTAGAGACATACAGTATGACTTTTGATGTTTTGCTCTTTAAGTTTGTGCACGCACTGTTTGGTCTACGTGGTGGGGATGGGGAAATCTTGTTGTCTTTTCTTGTTGCCTTTTGTTTCAGATTTATGGAGACCTAAAGTACTTTTCAGCTCTTCATCTTTTACTAATAATTTAATGGACATGACATGCAAAAGAGCATTCTGTCAACCTAGGTGTGTGCTGCTTTTAACATTAGGGAATGGAATTGAAGATCAATCCGAAATAGTAATAAATAACAACTACCTTAAGGAATCAATAAGGAATGTATGATATTGGTTTGATATTGGTGTCGGCTTCAAAATCTAAATAACGGCATTGGTAAATACGGAAAATACTGATGATTTTTACCTCCAGTATTGTAGCCTCATATGTTGGCATTGAGTTTGGCAAACTTTTGCATGGAAATTTTGAATTGCAAATAAAAGCTCCCAACAAGGGGAATTTTATTTGAAAAGATTAGTAAATCAGTATTTTTGGTTCATAAAATGGCAGGTAATGCATGATTTTATGGTTACTGTCAAAACATATATTCACATACAACAGCTGTAATCCAAATAAAACTCCTTTCTGTGTGAATTAAGTTCATATATGGAAAAGTTTCCTGACTCTTGTCTGACCTGTGGGTTGCTGTGCAAGCCATCCACTCTCTGACGCACAAACTTGATAATTTACGTAAAACATTCAACAAACGAATGCTGCCTTCAGTTATAGAGCGCATAACGTGAATGTAGCGTTCACTGATATAATGCTTCTGCTCAAAGCCAAGGAAGGACAGGAAAGCTGAAAAATAAGAGATTTTCATCAGATGTACATGCGGTGTACATGTGAACATTTTATTTTAATCTCTCCAAAATCGCTTAGCGTCTTAGTGCTCTTTGTTCCTATATCATTCTCCATGAGAAAAGAACAATCTTTGAAGGATCACACTTCAAATACAATGTACTAGAGCAGCAGTTTTCAACTTGTGGGTGGAGACCAGGAAATGCTGTTTTTAGTGGACAGTGTATAAATTAGGTCAAAATTTGGCAATAACTTCTTCAGTGTATGGAGCCCCTATACAGGCAGACGTCCATCAGAGTATGTCAATGTTGTGCATCAGAGACATACAGATGGATAGATGGATAGATAGATGGATAGATGGATAGATAGATAGATGGATAGATGGATGGATAGATAGATAGATAGATAGATAGATAGATGGATAGATAGATGGATAGATAGATTGATGAATAAACCAACATACTATCTGATTAATATAGATGATCCCAAACGATCTCCCTTCCAAAAGCAATAAAACAAGGGGAAACTCTGCATTTGCTTGACATTATTATCCCTGAAAACTTGTGTAACTTGACAAAGAATTAAATCAAGTTGAATCAATGATGGTATCAGTATCAATAAGATCATATCATCTGCTACCCGTAATTCCCAGTGCTCGTCAATGCTTTGACTGAGTATAAATTCCATTAACAGCACAATTATGATGCTGAAATAATTTATTTAACTATAGGAGCACGCTGATGAGTGTGGCCTTGTTTTTGTTTCAAATCCTGTTGTGTGGACCAAACATAGCTTTCAATGTTATTAGACATGTAGATGCTAAAATGTCAAGATGCAAAACATTTCTATTGACTTGGCTACTAGGGATGTAATGATCCATAGATATAGATCGATACATCGATTGGTTAAGCAATGATCCAATCACATCGATGTAAAGTAGAAACATCTATTAACATCGTGATCTTTATTGTACGCCTTTATTTTGAAATCCCGACCGGACATGCATGTCCGTTTCCGGCCAACCGCGTGTCGTTCTGAAGTTTCCTCTCAAGTCTTGCGCATTCAGCGTATGACACACACATTTGAACCTTTTCACTCTCTGACACGCCACGCCTAATATTTCTACTGCTGTAAAATGTACTGTTTAGCGCCCACCGAGTAACACCGCTGTAGGCGAACGTGTAGCAAGACGCTGTCAGCATCACAGAGCTAAACGGGAGCCAGACATATCGGCCAACCATAAAATAGCTCTGCTGTATCCGGGTAAGATACGGTCGACCTGACAGCAGAGGATGCATGCTGCAGGCACGACAGGAGTGCTTTATCGCACAAGAGCAGTAAGTTATGTCATCTTTTGATTTTGTAGTGCACTAATTCATGAAATTTCATAGTTAGAAAGTAAAACAGCGAGAGCTTAGAGTCATTCCTCCTCCACACTGACTATTAAACAATGAAACAAAGTCTGATCACACGGACATACAAACTGTGGTTATCAGGCATCGCAGTAAAACAAAATCATCAATATTAAGTTAGTTATGTTAATAGTTCTAATTTTGAACATGAGAAATGTTTGGATTTAATTCAAATCAAAGCTACACATTTTTGGTTTGATAGAGCATGGTCAAATGTTGGAGGTCAATAATAATAAAGTTTAAATAATTATTCAGTTATTTTTATTACAGTGTTGCATCATTACTTGATATAATAAACAAACATTACAATGGAACAATAAGACCCATAAGGTAATAGTGGGGGCAAAAAAGCACCTTACCTGAATTAAACCAGTTTTAATTTTAAAACATGATTAGATCATACAGATGGTTAAAATCCTCTACAAACTATCATACCCAAAGGTCAGCACATTGTTTCACATTTCAGTAATAAAACTATCAAAATTGTTTCGTATTTCTTTCTTGCTTCAGGTTAAATGTAGCTGATTGTGTTCAGTGAGGACATAATATCGTCTTAAATCGATCGAAGGCCCCTGAATTGTATTGTATCAAAATCGAATCGTGACAGACTTTGTGATATCGGCAAATATCGTATCGTTGTCCAAAGAATCGATATCGTATCGTATCGTATTGTCTTGAAACTGGTGATTTACACCCCTATTGGCTACTAGTGCCAATGAGGTAAGAGTCACCACTTCATGAACAACTGTGAGAACAAAAAGTCCACCAATTAAGGATAATGTTTCTCAATGTACAATTAGAAGATTTCATCCTCTACAGTCCATAATATTACCAAAAGATTCAGATAACAAAAGACGCATATTAGCAACACCCAGCCTGGTTTAGAGCTAATCTGAGCCAGACTGATACAAAGTGGAAATGTGTGCTGTGGTCTGATGAGTCCACAATTAAATTGTTTTTGGAAATCATGGATGTCATGTCCTCTGAGCTAAAGAGCAGAAAGACCATCCAGAGTGTTATCTGTGCAAAGTTCAAAAGCTAATTAATATAATTCATAATTATATAAGTCACCAAACTGAATGTGTGAACCAATTTTGGACTAAATATGGGCTCTTTAAGTAGTGTATTCAGGGTTTTAAGTAATGTTCCTTTTTCACAAGGTGGAAAACTTTGGTAATTTGAAGGAATCGTATCCTTTCAATAGAGGGCCAATGTTATGAAAATACAGGATATTGTTCATTTAACATTTTGAATGACTGAGTTAACGAGAGAAACAAATCAACATCGAGTTTGTGTGTATGCCAGCAGAAAAAAATTATAACATTTTTAAGTTCAGTTGCTAAGGTGCAAAAACTGTCAGATTCACGAAACCATTGTAAAGTACAAATTAAGTATAATAATGATAATAATAGCAACAACAACAATAATAATAGCAATAATATTAATCATACATTTCAACTAGAAAGAGCTTTTAGTATCTCAAAGACTCTTTAAATTTAGGTAGCTTTTTCAATGCATTGTACAGAGTGGACCATTTATTGTTTTGTAAAGTTTTACTTTTATTTTCATTTTTTGACAAATTACTTTATACATTTGACAGTTGAGTTGTTTCATGCTCCAATGAATTTCTAAATACAATCAAAGAAAAGGGAAACTTCCCACCAATAACTTATTTTAATGAAATAGTATATTTTAATATTTCTTTTTCGATTATGTTTGACTTGCAGATCTTATTTAGCATGGACAACGGTCCTATTTTGGCACCTGAGTTAGCCAGTTTGCATGTCTGGTGTAGTGGTTTTATCTTTGCACTAGGAGTGGGAGAAAAAAATCGATTCACATATGTATCGCGATTTTTTGTCTGCCGATTTTTAAATCGATTTTTTTGTTCGAAAATCGATCCCCCCCCCCCCCCCCCCAACTCTTTAGGCGCTAAAGGCGCAAAATTGTGGCAAGCGACATTGCTGAACAAAACAAGCCATAGCTGTTAAAATAGTGCTGAATAGTGTTACTACTTTTCACCAGTAGATAGTGGACAGGTGACAGGTTTCTATTCAAAGTTCTGGATTATATTTATTTTGAAACACACACACCGGAACGAGGGACGCGAGTGAGGCTGTAGAGGCTGTAGAGCGGAGCAGAGGGGGAGAGAGAGAGAGAGGAAAAGAGAGACACGCACAGAGTTATAGAGTAAGAGTACTCACGATGCTGAGAGTACTTTCTCAAGTACTGGCTGACTCTGAATCTGAGGAATATTTACTCTCTGAGGATGACGGTCAGTTGTCCAGTGAGGACGAAACTGGCGGCGCGTGTGTGCGCAGTGGACCCGCGCGCTTTAACAGTCCCCGAGCAGCACATACCGAGGCCGATGCTTTGCCTCTCCCTGGGCGGGGTGGGGACGTGGTCTAGGATGCAGGGAAGCTCAAAACACCGCGAAAAATGACGGTGTTAGCGGGAATGAGAAAGACCGCTGAACTCTGGTTGGAGGAGGGAGAAGCCGGGAGTAAAAAGCACAGTCAAGGCAGCAGAGGCGTTCATGGTCGGCCTGTAAATTACAGTGATGATAATGGGTGGGTAACTAACCACTTTGAAACTATAGCCTTCTTAAATCTTCGTTGAAAAATTGAATATTTTCTTGAAAAAACTCTGGTGCCTAAAGGGTTAATAAGCCACTTTTAAATGCAGTCCAGGCTTTTGAAGAGAGAGTATAAACAGCTGGTTAAAATACAGTCATGGAAAAAATTATTAGACCACCCTTGTTTTCTTCAATTTCTTGTTCATTCTAATATCTGGTACCATTAAGCTCAGCTCTCACATAATGCCTAAAACAAAAGAATTATGTGAAGCCACAAAGGCAGCCATCTTGGCACTGCTGGAAATTGGCATGAGTGAGAGACAGGTAGCGAAAAAACTGAAGATCTCCAAGACAGCCGTTCATTACAACAAAAAAAAACAAGCTGAACATGGCACTACCAAAATTGCTACCTGGCCGTGGCAGGAAACGTCTTTCTACCCCACGAGATGACCGTGCACTCATCCGTTCCTGTGTCAGGAATCGTCGTCAGACCTCCAGGGACCTTAAAAATGAGTGGGCACTGTCGAGAAATGTGACTTGTTCAGCAAGGACAGTTCGAAACCGACTTGTTGAAGCTGGTTTGAAGTCACACAGAGCACGCAAGAAGCCCTTCATCAATGAAAGGCAGAGGAAGGCCCGGTTACTCTTTGCTCGAGACCACAAGGATTGGACTGTTGATGATTGGGCTAAGGTTCTCTTCAGTGATGAATTGATGCCCACTCCAGCCAACTTACTGGTTAGGAGGAAGCCTGGAGAAGCTTACAACCCAGACTGTCTGAACAGTAAAACATGGGGGTGGATCAGTCATGATCTGGGGTTGTTTCAGTCTGAGTGGAACAGGGCAAATGCAATTGTGTGAAGGCCGAATGAACCAGGTCATGTACAGGACTACCCTCGAAAACAGTCTTCTTCCATCAGCTGGAAAACTCTTTCCTGCCTCGAATGACTGGATTTTCCAACAAGACAATGCCCCTTGCCACACGGCAAGGTCAGTTAAAGCCTGGATGGAGAACCACAACATTAGCACCATGCCTTGGCCTGCTCAATCACCAGATCTTAATCCAATTGAAAACCTGTGGAAAATCATCAAACTCAAAATGGAGAACCACAAGCCCAAAAACAAAGAAAATTTGTTTGAATTTGTCCAACAGGAATGGGCTGCTGTGACAGCAGAACAATGTCAGAAGCTGGTGGAGAGCATGCCAAGACGCATGGCTGCAGTCATCAAAAACAATGGTTATGCAATCAAGTATTAACTCTTGTGTGTATCATGTGTTTAAAGCAAACAGAAAAGAAAACATGGAATGCTTAAAAGTAGTGTTTTTGGCGGTACAATGCCATAGCTATTGATGTAAGAATTTAAGTAATTTTGGTTATTATCAAGAAAACCATGGAAAATGAATAGTTCTTAGTTCTTAAATTAAACTCTCATGAGCTATTTTTGTTGTTATCATTATAATTGTCCAAACAAATGTACCTTTAGTTGAGCCAGGCATTAAAATTAACAAGAAATTGAAGAAAACAAGGGTGGTCTAATATTTTTTTCCATGACTGTATATTGCTGGATAAATCCTAAAAACTGACTCACGTGTGATGTGTATTTTTCCTGATATAGTCTGTAGGCATCATCATTGTTCATCTTTTTCGTGGTGTTAAAAAAGCTAACTAAAGATTGCAAAAATTGGCAATATCGTAGAATCGCAATTTAAATTGAATCGGCACCCAAAAAAAAAAAATCGCAATAAATCGAATTGGGAGAAAAGTGAATTGTCCCAGCCCTACTTTGCACCCTATAAAATGTACCTTAGTAAGAAATCACTATTACAAGTATTGAAAGCTAGTGAAAATGCAATAAAATTGACTCAACTAGCAGATTTCATTATAAATTCAAATGTTATTGAAAGCTTTTGAAGCTTAACTGTGTTGCTGGGACTCAAAATGCGAAATCTTGATCCACTGGTTTCCTTTACGAGCACAGAAACCTTTTAGTGAACCAAGAATGATTGACAGACACATTTGGTTTCATTCATTATTTAATCTGTATGTGAATGTAGCTATGCAAATTCTGGCATAACGGTGGCGGTGTTATTGGAGGCAAATGAATAGATCCCTGCAGTTGTGTTTTGGGGATTCTCTACCTTATTAGTGAAGAAGGGGATGGATATAGTCCTTCTACTGACACATTAGAAAAAAAGGCTGTCTGCAAAATATCAACCAATTCATCTCTCTGAGAGCGGAAATATTGTTCTTCTCATTATTTTTCTCTCTTTTGCTTTCTGTCTTCATCTCCGAAGCACTAGCTCTTCACTAGCTCCCCCAAACTCCTTCCTTTTCTCTCTCTTAGTCACTCGCTCCTCTTCTTCTTTTTTCCTCTGACAAACCCATGTTTGTTCCCTGACTATAATCTTCAACACACCATTCCCTGAGCAGAGATGCATGCCAGAAGCGGAGACAAAAAGGTTATGATACAAGCCAGGTTGTGTTGGCAGAGCTTCTTACCTGTGTGTAGGATCCAATCTATTCGTTTTCTGAGCGCTGAGAGAGGATAGGGGTTATTAACACCGTTCAGGCTTTCTCCTGCTGCATCTCGCTCCTTCCTTTTCCTGCTGGTTGTATTTGGGTGCCAGGATGTTTTTATGTCCCATAATTACACCGCAAGATGTATTGATTTGTGTGTACGGCTGCATTCTACTGGCATCATTAAAACACAGTTCTGATGGCATTGAGACTTAACTGTCACATATTCTGCCATTTGTGCCGTGATATTAGTTCAGCAAGGTTATTGTAATTGTTGTATGTTTCCTGTTGAGACCAGAGCAATGAGCGCAATGCATGATATTCCTCTACTTTAACAGTGTATGATGGAGTATGGGTTGAAAGACATGATGATTAAAAATACTACTTGTCCCCAAGGCTGGGTGATTTTCACAGAAAACCTTAGAATCTGATATATCAAATTAATGTTTTTTGCTGTAGGGCAAAAACACCAGGTAGTACTTTCTGTGTCTTTTTCTTAGCTGACAAGTTTCCACGTGCAGCCAAGTTTTGTCTTCTCCTGCTGTAATGATTCAAGATTTGTTGTACTGTGTACATTCAAAAATGGTCTTTTGCATACAAGTGGTAATCTGAGTTTCTGTTGCCCCTCTGTCATCTCAAACTACTCTTGCCACTCTCCTCTAACCTCATGGAACAACATAGCATTTTTGAACGGTAAACCTCTACTGACAGGATATTTTTTTTTTCAAACAATTGTGTGTAACCACCTAAGATGAATGTGCATGAATATCCTAGTAGATGGTTTCTGTTGTACTTAGGCTACGTTCACACTGCAGCCCTTAATGCTAAATTCTGATTTATTGCTCAGATCCGATTTTTTTTTGTTGGCTGTTCAGAATACACCTTTAAACGTGGCCTGACTGCAGACTGCAATGTGAACAGCTCACTGTTCACGCTTCAGAAGTGACACCCATGCTCAGTTGAACATTTATGACATCACACACAGCATGATGAGATGAGGGGCTACAAACACAAGAGACCAAAACTGTGCTTCATAATGATGGAGAAGTTTGTTCCCATAACGCAGAACCTGATGTTACAGCAGCTCACCTTGAGTGAGCTCTTATTAAAGTAATTATGGCTATATTTTATTTCTTATGAACCCAAAGGCAGACGCTCTTTACCACCAACCCTGCCGATGACAGATCGCTGCTGGAGAGCCAAACATCTCAGAGCCATAGCGCGCTGAACAGCAGAACAAGGAGTCGAAAACTTAGTTTTTTCATCTGTTTTGGTGTTTCTTAGTTTGTCTGAGAGCAGATCAGACAGGAGTAGACTGTTCACTGACTTGCACGTCTCGTAGAAACATACAGTAGTGCGCAAATGCACACGGATGAGATGGACAGCAGTGGATCATCAGTATCTCCGCGTCCTGTAAACTGTTATTTTAGCCTGATAAATCCATTCAAAAGCCAGTGCAGTGTTAATAAACTAAGTTTATCAGATATCACAATACAAACGTATGATTCATTCACGTTTATCGTTTATTGTGTGTGAAATGGAGACGGCAGTCGATCGCCCCTGAGCTGTCTCACTTTCTCTCATCACTCGTCCCTTTATGCATTGTTTAATCATACATGTAGATAGAAAAATCAACTAAAAGTATTGAAGAATCATGTCTATATATTAATCTCTGATATTGTTCTGCCCATGAAGTGACTTTGAAAAAATTTGTCCTGAGGTAAACTGCAGACCCCTGCTGTAGAGTGATGTCAAAGTTGCACTGAATTCAGACTGCGGTCACATTCAAGGCAATCGGATACGTATCTGATTCAGTACCACATTTGAAAGTGGCCTGAATCTGATTCGAAATTGTCATATTCTGTTCACACAGCACAAGTCGCAAACAAAGCAGATACAGATCACATTTGAGCCAAAAAATGGATTCAGGTCACTTTTGACTGATGTGTGAACGTAACCTTAGACCAGCCCATTTTGTGCAGACAACCAAGCTCAAAGTCACTGAAACACCTGTCTCATCTTTCCCTGAACCTCAGTATGTCATTTTGATCATGCCTACACACCTAAATGCAATGAGTTGCTGACATCTTACATCAGCAAGCTTTTGAATGGGTTTGCTTGTAAAGTGGCCTTTGAGTGTACATGGTGTCTTAAAAAAGTCTGAAAATATTAGAATATGTTTATACTATTCTTAAAATATAAATAAAAACATGTTAATACATGTTTAGATGTTTTATTTAGCTTGTTTTAAAAGTGCTGAAAACATTAAGGTTAAAAATGTGTTATTGCAAACAAATAAATAAAACCAGACAGACTAAAATGGCAAAAAATACCTTTGAGTTACAACAGTCAAGCTTTCTCGGATAGTGTTGATTGCTGGGATGAGCAATAGAATGCAACTTAGAGCCCTCATCTGGCAGCAAGGTCACTGGTTTGACTCCCTGAAGTAGTTAGGGCATTACTATGTGGTGTTTGCTTATTCATCTTGTTCTTGTGTGGGTTCTTCTAGGTACTCTTTTTTCCTTCGACGGACCAAAGACATGCTCATTAGGTTAATAGGTGACGCTAAATTGCCTGTATTGCATAATGGATAAGCTGTTCCGCTGATATTGGATAAAAGATCATGACATTTCATAGCACGCGTTGTCACCAAACTTACAAACCTGTTGTGAATTTTTTTTCAGCACTCTGTCAATCAGCAAACATTTCAAGTGATGTTTTGTTTTTGGTGACGAATGTGTCAAAATTGAGCAGCTTTTTTGACAGCACTATTTAAAAAGTACATTGATACATGCAATAAAGTGGACTGGACTCCAAGCCTCACTTGTTCCCTCTGTCCCTGGTCTCTTTGGTGATTGTAAGAAGTAAATAGTGTTGCACACACAAATCCACTGACCTGTGCATGATTTGACATTTTAGAAGCACACAGATACAAATTAAGCATGCAGCAGCACTTCAAGGTAAAGCATAGCCACATAGCTGTATTTCAGGAAAAAGACTTCAAACTTTTGCTTCCTGGATGACCTGATTGAGACGCTGGAGCTTGTTTTATACCAGCCATGGCCGTTACAGGACAAGTTACATAAGTCCAGTTCATTCCAGTTCAGGTGATTGCTTTCAGCTGTACACAGTGGGGCACACACTCAGAGATTGTCTGGCTGCCACATTCAGCAGACATCGATGGCTCTAACACACACCGCCACACACACGCACAAACACACACACTCTCACACACACACATACACACACAACTGAAAGTACAGAATTTTATATGTGTGTTTTCTGAATGTAGCGACCCATGGTGAACACTCCAGCTCTCTGCAAAAATGCCTCATACATGGCCTGCTGTGTGCTGTCTCCTCCACCCTCCGCCACACACGCCTTCATGCAGACACACACACAAACTCGTGCATCCACTGAGAGACTCCCACTCAGGTAGGCAATGTACGTGTGCAGTCTACAGATTATGCACAGGGAGCTCAGCAGGAGAGGAGATGAG